>JAODAL010018658.1:0-74166 GCA_025379985.1 Phyllomedusa bahiana | reverse complement strand
CAAGTAAAATCGTCGGCGTTAAGCCTTCAAGCAGTTGGGCGCTGTCCGGCAACGGGATCCAATGCTTAAAAGTACCCAAGGGGCTTGTTTCCAGCAGGTCTTATAGGACTCCAGAGGCGGTTCAGGGTGATGTACAGGAATTTTAGGACACCAAGTTTAGTAAGGTCTGGATCTGAATTTCGGGCCCTTTTTTCCTTGAGACAAAGACACGCGGTATTTGGCAGTATCCAACATCGTCAGGACCGGGACCATAACCCTTGGTAGCTGTTGTAGAATGGTAGGTGGAATTTGTATGGGTTCCTTTAGGGACATTAAAAAAAATGCAGTAAGGCCCTTAAGGGCACAGCGGTACGCTATCCCATCTCAGTTTCCCGGGGTCAAACAGGTCTAATTCCATGCCTTTTGGGGAGTACCCCTGGGTATTGTGCCATATGAGCTGCAAAGGTCCGCTTCAAGTAGATTCACAGGGCAGGTGCTGATACTCCAAAAGGCAGGGAAATTAACCTTTTGACCGGCATTGAAGGGGGGATACGTCCCGCTGTGCCCAAAGGGCCCCATCTGCGTTATAATGCCCCAAAATGGAACCCATGCCCCAAGTTTCCACACCATTTCTCAACGCTCCCACGGACTATGGTCTCAGGTTTTTTATGTAATTTTAAACTGGTGTAGATGGTAATGTTTCTTTGCCTTCAGACACCTAAGTGTTTTTGAAAAAAACTTTAGTAAACTTTTAAAAATGTTTTAGGAAATTGCTTCATAACATTTTTTTTTGGGAAATTTACGTTCCAGCAGCAATAGGAGTATTTCATTAAAAGGGGTTGTCCATAAGGTGAAAAAAAAAATTAAAGTACTGCTGGCCATTTTAAACAAAAAACCTCATGCTCACTGTCAATCTGACTTCCATTCCAGCGCTGGCTCTGCGGCATATCTCCCCGGTTTTCTGTTTTTTTCTTGGCTCCAGCTGAATGGCAAATGACCACCACATCCCATGACTGGCTGCAGTGGTCATGTGCTACTCCCTTACACCACAGTTTCAGAGCTGTTTACTTTTAAAACATTAATGTAAGGTTAAACTCACACAACGCTATACGCCTGCTGTGGGAAGATACGCGTAGGCCAGCACTCACTTCCCACAGCTCTCTATCCCCCCTTCACTTTCATTTTCCCCAGTGAGTAAGCACCGGCAGGAAGTGACATGTTACTTCTTTTGCCAGCTGTTCAGTATGTTTTAGTAAATATGTTGTAAAATCATAGCACTCACTGCTGTAATTTTACCATATTTGCAGGCCGTACTTCGGGTGTATTGCAGTTTAATTACGCCCGGAAGTACGGCCGAGTACCCCTGTGAACATACCCTAAGGTGAGGAAGTAAAAACCAAGGCCACCAATGACAGTGCTTTAGCTGGAAATTCTCTGTGACATTGGAGCATTTCAACCTCACTAAGTCCAACCTATCACTATGTTGAGTGAATACATAGGTAATTTAAATCTGAAATGTTATTCTGTTAGGTTTTACATAAGTATAACCCCAGTGCTAACCATGTCCACTATTCACAAGAAATTAAATGAACAGGCACCACTCAAATTACTATATTCAATTATGCCCAAGACAATAAAGTATTTCAATTGCAGAAACCCTCCTTTATATGAATATCCTCATGATAGTTACAAAAAAATCACATTTTAAATCACTTCATGTGATAAACATCATAAAAACCTGCAGCTATGTTTTCTTCACACCAGAATATACTGTAGAACACATTTAAAAACATGAAAGTCAGACATTTTTCCATTTCAATTTCCAAAAAATGTAACTCCTTTAAATATTGATGGAAGCAACAGATCTCCAAAAAGTTTAGGACAAGGCCATATCTATGACTGTGTGGGACCCCCTCTTCTTTTTACAACAGTCTAGAGTTTGGGATAAGGAATGTTTTCATGTTCTTGTTTGATGTATCATTCAAGCTGCTCAATAGTTCTGGGTCTTCTTTGCTGGATTTTTAGTTTCATAATGTGCCATATGTTTTATATTGGTGAAAGGTCTGGACTGCAGGCAGCCAGTTCCACATGGGGGCTCATTTTCTGGAAGCCATACTATTGTGCTGGACGCAGTATGTGGTTGAGCACTGTCGATAGCCACCTTCATCCTTATTTGGAATGGTTGTTAAATAAATATTGAGCAACCTTCACTACCTTTGCTTCTAGCTATATAATCTGGTCCTTTGTTTGTACCAGCAAAGGTCAATCTTGTTTAATAAACACGTAAATGATTGTAAACAAGCCCTGTAACAACCCATGTTCATATGTTTTTTATAAGCCGAATCTATCCCCAATTTGAAAAGACCTGGATTTTTTAATTTCTTGGTGCCATCAATAACTTTACATACTACCGTAAGCTCTTAATATTTCATCACAGCCCAGTTTATGATTTATACAGATCAACTTTTTATTGTCATATTCAGTTAATGCTCATTCATATGTAAATTCTGAAATGTTATCCTGTTTGGTTTACCTAGGCATAACCACAGTCCTGACCATGTCCACCATCATTACCGGAGTAAATGCCTCTATGCCTCGGGTATCATACATCAAAGCTGTGGACATTTACTTATGGGTCAGTTTTGTGTTTGTCTTTCTATCGGTGCTGGAATATGCAGCTGTGAATTACCTGACCACAGTGCAAGAGCGGAAAGAAAGGAAGCTAAGGGAAAAGGTAGGTAAATTAATACTTTTTTGTTCTGGGAGGACAATTAGAGACATAGTTTTCCTTCTGCCAAGGCAATGATTTAGAGGCACATGCATAAAAACTGTCTTGGTCTAAAACTTTAGCAACCAATCAGCTCCCCTTACATTTCACATTGTGCTCTAAAAAATTGAGAGGGGAGCTCTGGTTGCTATGGACAACAAAAAAAGTCGTAGACCTAGACAGTTTTCATACATGTCCCCCTTAGTGTGGTGCCCAAGGCCTGTATCTAAATGATAAGACTATAAGAGAGTACCCTGTTTGCATCTCCTGGCACTTGTAGACAACAGAAAAGAACAGAAGAATTATTTCTTTTACTTTTTAAACCACGGAATTGAGTAACATAGAGACATCAATGATGGATTACAAAAAACGCAATATAATAATTCATGTGTAAAAAACCCTTAAAGTTGAATCTATCCTCCTAACAATTCAATACTATCTATTTATCTATCTATCTACCTATCTACCTTATTTTCTCCACAGCAGATTTTATTTTCTGGTTGTAGATTTTTTTCATTCTGTTTTCTGTATATGATTATGGGGCAATCATCTTGTCTCAGCTGCATTTAACAGCTTTACAGCATCTACATGTACATAGGATCTTATGACACATTGACTTCTATAGGAGAGTTTTCTAGGCCTGATTTGTGACCTGGGATGAAATCAGTGGGCAGGGAGGAGGAGAGAATGAGCTGTAACTATCTCCTATTGTGAATGGTGGATCCTGTGTTATCTATACATTTGTGTCCACCAATCAGTGTAACCCTGCCTGTACTGATAAAGAGAATGCTGAAAAATTTTCTCTACAGAACAGGAAGTATCAGACTATTAGGGTGCGTTCACATAGCAAAGACAAAATACCGGTCAGATTTTCTAACTGATATTTTGTCTTTTTTTGGGACATAGGGAAACGGCTTTTGTCTGTGGTTTGCAGATTCAAGCCATGCCCCTTCACATTCACATGTTCTTGTTCTGCCCAAAAAACGGTTGGAAGACTGAACATAGTTTCTGAACATGTTCTAAGTTTTTAGGAACGCTGGCGATGTAAAAAAAAAATCCGGCAGAAAATTCATGCAGTATGGACTGCTGCACAGATTTTCTATTAAAATGAATGTAAAAGGTTAGCAGTCGCTTTACAGACACTTTTCAAATCCAAAAACCATCTGTAAAACCGACTGAAAACCCTTGCTGTGGGCACAAGCCCTTATTAGGCAAAGAGGCCAAAGTGAGAACTGCAGGATTTAATTTTTTTTTTTTATATATTAATGTTGATGTGGAAAATGAAATAAAAAAATATAATGGGGGACATGTATGATTGGCGTTTTCGACGGTTTTCTGGCGTATAATGCACCTCTCGGTGCCGGCTTCGCCAATTTCTAATGCACCTAACATGAAGGGGCGCGCTATAGGCGTTCTTTGGCGGTATGCACCACATTCGAAAACACCGACGCATGTATTAATGAGGCGCATTAAAGCTCCAACAGGCAGACCAATTTCAATGATGTTCCTGTCTGTCGGGTTGTTGAAGGTTTGCGCCCCGCTTTATGACGCACTAAATCGGCGATGACAATACATCAAGGCCCGAAGGAAAAACCCATGAAAACAGGCGCTTTGACGCGCCGATCTTTATACATGTCCCCCAATGTATTTAACATAAAAACACAAGTTAAACAATAGGTCATTTTTAATGACACATTCCCTTTAAGAAATTAATTAATATGGTGTTTTAGAACTAGTATCTTGTAGAATAGACACACTTTATCAGTTCAGATAAGATAAAAAATAGCATGACCTTAAATTAAGGTAACAATTGTTATTTTGTAGTTTGCTTGTTTTCTAATTATTTCATTTTATAGTTTTACAGTACATTACCAGATTATGCTTTAAGCAATGGACTGTTTGTACTGGAGTGCAATGACCTGTGTGAAGGAATTTGTAGCTAATAAACTCACAATAGGATGTAATTAAGCAGAATACTCCTATTTTGTGGACATACTGTTCAGTTTCACATATTATTTATTTATCAAGTAACTAGCTTATTGTTTTGGTTTTGCTATAATGATCATTAATGTAAGGTTATGATTAAATCTGTAATATAATTTCAGTTCTGCTCCATCATAAGAGAAAAACAAAGAAAAAACTGCAGTGCCAGAGTAATTACAGGCCAAACACTAAGGCTATGTCTACACAGCATTTGCCAAAAAACTCACTGAAAACCAAATCCTGAAAAAGTTCATAAAACTGAGATTTTTGTCCACTGACCGTACAAAGCCTTACAAGAAAAAAATGTCCATCTTTTGGCGCGTTTTGCCTTTTTTGCACTTTTTTTTTTAGAAATGCACAGCATTATATTTACTGTGTATTTCAGCAAAAGCGCAAACAAAACGCACCAAAAAATGCACACAAAAAAATGGCCACCGCTTTACATAGACTCCAATAGTAAATTTTCTGCCCTGCTCTGACTTATTTTGCAACGTTTCAAAAAAACTACCAGCAGCAAAAACGAGCCTACAAAACGTTTTTACTATTAAAGTCTGTGGGACCTCATTTCAGTCATTTTTTCATCGTTTTTAGAAAACTAAAAAAGCTGAAAAAAAGGGCTTTGTAACGAGTGACCCCGCAGTTCGGGCTGCGGGTTCACTCGTTCCCCTGCACCCCCGGCTTGCGCCTGAGGCGAGCGGTGCTGTGGTCCGTTTGTCCCAGCTCCGCGTTGCTGCACAGCGCTCCCCCCCCCCTCCCGCCCCCCCTCGGGCCGCATACACATTACCAGTCCACTGCTCCTGCTTCCCCGTCGCTGTCTGCTGGCCGGCTGTGTAATTGGTATCTTTGCGCCGCGCTGATACCTATATAAGGGCTCCACCTCTGGGACCTCATTAGCTGAATCCATACGCCCTTTGTCCTAATGAGAAGATGCCTTGCGTCTTGTTCCGGTTTGCCTATTCCGGTACCAAGTCCCGGCTGCTTACGTCCTCACTTCAGAACCTTCGCAGCCCTGCCCCGACCTGTCAAGCCAGCCAATCGGTTGGATAAGCACCTGTGTGGAAATCCCCTGCAGCAAGTCCACCCGCTTAGGCAGGCGTGCAAACTGGTGAAAACCACGGCACCCACTTAGACTCGCTCCCTGTTTGGTCAGTATCTTCGCTTGCGAGGTCCATGTGTTACCACAACTCCGCCGCACTTATCAGTTGGATTAGGCGCATTCATCCTTCCAAGGTGCCGTTGCCCAGCATGGGATCCGATACGTCCATCGTTGCCCAGACAATCGCAGCAGCTGGCACAACAAGGCACACAGTTTGGATCAAACTGACGAGCCATGATGCAACAGCTTATTCCCTCGCAGTCGGCAATCTCTTCCACCTCCTTCACCCGTATCCTGCACCTGCCTATGCCTCCTGCCTCCACACTGGGACCACAAGCACCGACTGTCACTCCCCTCGAAATTTTGATGAGATCCAAAAGCTCTGCAGGGGATTTATTCTACGCAGTGCTCCATGCATGTTGAACTGATGTCCGATCAGATTTTCCCATCTGAACTGGCAAAATTGGCCTTACGTCCTTAGTCTGCTCTCTGTGAAAGGCCTGGCTTGGGCTACACCCCTCTGGAACAGGGGTGATCCTGTGATGGGCGATTTACAGTCGTTTTTCAGTCAGTTCCGGTGTGTCTTCGAGGAACCTGTCCTCAGAACTAACTTGGAATGAGGCCGCCCTGTGCGCCACCTTCAAGAAGGGCCTCTCTAGTGTAGGGATCAAGATGCCTTGCAGCGAGGACCTCCTGGAAATCTCAGGACTGACTTGTTATCCTTTCGGACCACTCAGTACATTGACAGTGTGATATCACACGAGAGGCTAAGAAGCACTCCACAGCGAACGTGACTCAGCCAGGCCTCGTTGGTTCCCTCGTCTGCGGCTCCGGTCTTCCAGAAAGCCTCCTCTTCCTTACTCCCCCAGCCTCCGTGTGAGGAGCCCATGCAAGTGGATCGGTTCACCTCTCCGACCAAGGAGCTATTCCCATCGCCGGCGCAGAAAACATCTCTGCGCCTTACTGTGCCAGTGGTCGGAGCACTTTCGGCCGAGACTGTCCGCTTCGCCCACGTTTCGGAGAAAAATCTTGCGATAAACCTAGCCACGTGGGAGAGGCGTCCCTAGTTGTGTGAGTAGTCCCTCTCCCACTCTCACCATGGCCGATGCATGATCATTCAGATCTCTGTATCGCTTTGATCCAAGTTTCCTGCCTTCCTGGTATTCCGTTTTCTGCCGGGAATTTCATCTGATGCCATCCTGGTATTGAAACTTCGGCTCCCAATGGTCCGCCTTGAAAAACCTCTAGTCAATTTCTTCCTCTGTAAGTAGAGAGAGATTCCTGCGCGATACCATCCGTTTTCTTACGGAACCAGTTTACTATGCGCATAGGGGCACACCATTGTGAGAGGATCTACGAGTTCTAAGCTTCTGCCTCTTTCCATCTCGGCAGTTCCTGCTGGGTTTGCCAATGGCTGCGCAGCACCACTGCACCTGTTATTGGGACAGATAAGACTGGCGAAGATCACACGTTGGGGACACAGATTGCCAGTTTCATGACATGGTGGAACCACCCTGGTGCCTTCCCGCTACGCCGCCGGCGCCCTGCGGGGTAGCCGGCTGATTACCAGAACTTCGCCGAGTCTTCTCCGAAAGGCAGGCCGGACTTTTGCCCCCTCACCAGACCCTACACTGTCCGATTAGTATGCTCCTGCCCAGGCACAAGCCCTCCTTAGGGCAGGGTCTATCCACTGTCCGTGCCAGAAAACCAAGCCAAGTCGACTAATTATACAGGAGAAACTCATGTAAGGATTCATCCGTAAGTCCTCTCTTTCCCAGCTGGGGCTGAGCTTTCTTCTTTTGTGGAGAAAAAGATTGCACGCTTTCACTCCCCCCACACCCCCCCCCTCTCTATTACACACAGGAACTCCGTTGCCTTAAAAATTACGTGAAAAACCGCTACCCTCGGCCTCGCATCACCGTACGCTTTGGCCGCCTACGGTGGTGCCAAGATTTTCTCCAAATGTGGAACCTGCGAGGACCTATCACCTTCATCCGCATCGGCTGGGCGATGAGTGAAATGGCTTCAACACCCATGGGTTCTGTTGGAGTGAATGAGCTGTAGTGTGGATTTGCGACTGAACTGGTCCACAACACTTAAACTTCCCTATGTAATGATAATGCCTGTTTACAAGGGCTTGACGTTTTTGATTGGTAGGGCACACACACTTGAATGATCATGGTATGTGTGGTTAAGGTAGGTGTGAAGCAAGGTTTGTGGGGGGTGGCACGTTTGGGGGTGACGGGGTCCGCCGTGGTGGGGTTGTGAATTGAACTAAGGAGAATGTGAAGAATGGTAAGTGAAGTAGAAGATATCGAGGGAGAGAGTGGTCTGAAGGCGTGGGTGAGGGTGGGGGGGGAATTGGGGTGTTACACACACATATATCTACACATCAAACACCACAGGGGGAGTGGGGGAGTGGAACGTCGCGGGGTGGGGGCGATAGTGTATGTTGGGGGAGATTGTATGATTGGGGGGTAAATGAATTTGGGGGAGGTGAAGGAAGTTGGGAAGTCTATCAAAGATAAGGAGAATTGGTAGTAAGGTGGCGAGATGTCGAGGAAAATGGGGGAGTAAGGGGAAAAAGGGGGAAAGGTGTGGTTTACTCGATATGGGCGAGTGAGGAGAAACACTAGAGAGTGTGAAGTGTGAGAGAGGGGGGGGAATAAGAAGTATGAGTGTTTCTCTCTATCTATATCATATCTCTATAGCAAATATAAGGTATGTATGGTATGTAGGGAGATAGGTAATATTTGGTACTTGAGGGTATGGGGGGGTAAGAGGGGGGGGTAGAGAGAGAGCGAGGTGCTGCGTGCGCGTGCGCGTAGAGATAGTTTATTATAATGGGTTAAGGTGGAGGTAATGGTGGGTAATTAAATGCGCGCGTCTGTATGTGTATTATTATGTGTGTGTGCGAGCGTGTGTGTGAGAGAAATTAAGTGTTAGTGAGTGGGTGATATTTTTGGGGAGGATAAGTATTATAAATGAAGGTTGAAAATATAAAGTCTGTGAGAGGGTGGGAGTGAGAGAATGGGATGGGGTGGATTTCTATATATAAAATCTTGTCTACTAGATGTTTTATGGTTTGAGTGGAAAGTGATAGTATTAATAGGGTTATAATAAGTGTGAGTAGTGTGGAGCATCTCTATCTAACACTAGTGAGTTACAGAGAGTGTGTAAAATGGGTAGAAAGTGTAAAAAGGATTTATAGTTGGATTAAAAGAGGAGTTTGAAGTTATGATGGAGGATGGAAGTATAGAATTGGAGTTTGTAAATGGTTGGAAATAGAAGTGGGAAGTAGGTGATTGGTGGGGGTATAATAGGTGGAACTCAATACACACACACAGTAGGGAGAAGAAGGAAAGATTATTTGATAGTAGCTCGAATAAGATAAAAGAGGATTAAGAGAAATGAAAGTTAATAAAGGGAAATGTGTATCAGGATTGGGTCTTGTATTGTAGTAGAAATAAGGATAAGGTTATAATGGGGGGAATGGGTGAAGGAGATGAATTGTGAGATGGGGGTAGCGGCGGTAATTAATTTGGGACACACACACACACAGACACGGTCTCATCTGCATATTAGCGTAGAGGATGTAGGAGGGATGAAGGAGGATGTGAGTTGAGTGAGGGGGGATTGGGGTGGAATGGAGGAGGAAAAGAGGGGAATAGGTTTGGTTTAGGTGGGGAAAGAGGTGATGAAAGAATTGGTTGGGTTTTTTATTGGGGTGAGTTTATTGAGGTGATTAGTAAGTTAATTGGTGTTTATAGAGGATGGTTGTATGGAATAGGGGTAAAGGAATGTTGGGGAGGTATTAGGGGGTCAGGATGTGTAGAGGGTGATTAGATGGGATGGTTTGTGGGAGATGAGAGAAATAAAAATAAAGAGATGTAAGATGGTAAAGATTTTTAAGTGGTAATTGTAAGATGGGAATGGTGTGTGTATAGAGATGAAAGGATTATGGAAGAGAAATTATTTGAGAGTGGGGTATATAATATGAATAAGAATTATTTGTTAATGGAGTAGGTATGGGTTATAGTTGTAGAGAGGTATGAAAAGATAGTTGATTGAAAATTGTAAGAGGAAAAGTGGTTTAATATTATTATTAAGGGTGGCAGTAATTATTATGAAGTAAAAAAATGTTGAGGTAAGATTAATTAATATATCCATGCTTAAAGTTCTGCATTTTGAATAGATGTTCTCGAAAGGTGTCTTCTCCTGCCCCGGTACCTCTGATATTTTCTCCGTAAGAGAAATTAGGGATGCTTAGGAGATTTTTTCAGGCTCGGAGGGGGGGTGGGCTGAAGGGGTGAGGTACTGTAACGAGTGACCCCGCAGCTCTGGCTGCGGGCGCACTCGTTCCCCTGCGCCCTGGCTTGCGCCCGGGGCGAGCGGTGTTGTGGTCCGCTTGTCGGCCTGCGGGCGCACCCACTCCCTCGGGCGCATTCACTTACCAGTCCGCACTCCTGCTTCCCCATCTCTGTCTGCTGGCCGGCACGTGCGGACCCGCTCCTTAGGGCGCGCGCGCGCAGGCTCTCTCAGATGTAAAGCGACAGCGCGCTGGTAATTGGTTTTGCCGGCCGCTGATCCTATATAAGGGTTACACCTCTGGGACCTCATTGCCGAATCCATAGCGCCCTTGTCCTATGAGAGGAAGCCTTGTCTTGTTCCGGTTTGCCTATTCCGTGTACCAGTCCCGCCTGCTTATGTCCTCGACTCCGAACATTCACTGCCTGCCCCGACCTTGGCCTGACCTCGACTCCGACCTTGTCTACCGTTTTCTGTACCGCATGGCACCTCGGCCGCCTCCGCAAACCAGCCACATCGGGGGTATTGACCTGGTGGAATCCCGCCGCAGCAAGTCCATCCCACTTTGCAGTGGGCTCTGATGAAAACCGGGATCCACTTAGACACCGCTCCCTGGTGTGGTCAGTACCATCGCTTGCGGCGGTCCAGTGGTTCCACTACTTCGCCGCATTACAGCCTTTTTTGTGTGCGGAGGAGATAATAGCCTGATGGTGCCCAACAGACTACTTTAACTAGAACAGGGTCTTCATAGTGTCTGTCAGTTTAAATTTCATGGGTTTTTGATGGAATCTGTGATGGAGGGTATCTAAAAATGATGTATCTAGAAGAAAGTAGTCATGTGGTTTTCTGTTCTCATAGTATCCCTTTAGCTTAAATTATTTAAATTTAGCATGTAACATTTTTCTCTAACATTTATAAAACAAGTGGAGAAAAAGTCAGTCTATTCTATTTTAGTGTTCACTACCTTCTGGCATTCTATGAAACACCAGAGATGTACATAGAAGTACCCTATAACAGAAACGAACATTCTGATATTAGGTAATGTTACCACATAAGCATATAAAAGGTAATAGGAGTTTTTGTTCCCTACCTTGTTTCTTTTCTTTCCCAAAAGACAAGGGACGCATAATCTCTGTTTACTTACATTGCTATTCACCAGAACCAGGCCAGCTCAAAATATGGCCCTTTGGCCACTTGTGGCCTACCAAAGAATTTCTGACAGCCTGCAAACCCCCAACCAAAAATGAGCATTGCCAACTGGTTTAGGGGCATTCCCGTGCCATTCTAGGGAATACCCAGTCAATCTGGGGGCATTTCCAGGAAGTTTTGGCTCCCTCCTCATGCCAAGTTGTGCAGGTCTGCTGTAGACAGAATTTATTTAGTAGGTTCTAACCACTGTTTGGGAAATAAGGTTTGGCCAACCTGAACGACTGGCCTCCATATCAGATGTATGGGCTAGCTCTATGATATTAAGACATTTTCTGACTAGTTCATCAATAATTACTTCTCAATAGTACATTGCTGTCCTTGTGTTTTAGGTCTGTCCTACTATCATTCTAAAATATAGAAGATTTCATACAATTTTAACTTTTGTTTTCCAGTTACCCTGTACATGTGGAATGTCACACACAAAAACAATGATGCTGGATGGAATTTATGGTGATCCCGACTCCAACAGTCTGGCTGGATACACCAAAAGTCAGATTGTAACAGAAGATGTAGAGAAGCAGGTGGTACACCTGGCCATGAGTTCAAATTCTAGTGCCTCTCGAAAGAAAGGAATTAAGGGTCATGTTGGTTTGCGTTTAATGCAAAATACTCATGCAATTGATACATATTCACGGATGATTTTTCCAGCATCATTTATATTTTTTAACTTAATATATTGGTCTGTCTTCTGCTAGAGTTTTGTACTAGGACCTCTTATCACCCTCCAGATCTTTCACAATGTGAATAACTGAAATGTAAGGACTGGCTTGTCAGTTGCCTTTGCCACAGGGTTTGTTTGAAATACCTCCTTTAGTAGGCAATATAACAAATGTACACAATGGTACAGTACATAACCAAGATATTGGATGGACAACATGATTATAAAAATATCAACTGTTCAACTTTACATACATTTCTAGAATTGGAATGGACCGCGTATCCATAAAGCTCTACAATGTTGGAACAAAGAACACGACAGCACTATGGGGTCATGTATTGGAAGTATCTAATTGCCCATGTTTAGCTCATACCTTCCATTTCAATTTTTTTTAAAGTAATATGTAGTATGGATAAATTTGAACAGAATTTAAATGTATTTAATAAGACAAAAAAGTAATTCCTGTACAGCAGACCAATCTGTTAGTCCCCCACTTACTAATGTGGCAAAATATCTACAATTTCTTTTTCATTGTGCCCTATAATATGCACAAATTTGGCCCTTTAGTGGATAAATTGTTTCAAGGATATGGTAGATATTTTGCACATAAGAGGGCTCTTCCCATTAGAGATACCAAGGGCATGCTCTCATATATCAATCACTGTGAATCCCAACCACCAAAACTTCAAGATCTCTGCAGTGAGGCATGTTAGAGAATTGCCAAATAACCTGATCTGCAGGTTGGACTTTTTAGAAAATAGTAGGATCATATACATTTTTTATCTCATGGATTAGTACTTCCACTTATTGGCATGTACAAGTTAGGCCCAATTCAACTTTTATCACTGGCCTTAAAGGGTGTTTTCATCACAAACATTGATGCCAAGCATGGCTACTTCTCTATTCATACCGGGGAGCCCGTTCTGGAGATAGGTGTAGGTCCCAGAGGTGGGTCCCGCAGGTATCTAACGTTGATAGTTCATCAATTTAAGTGGTGACAAAACCCCTTTAATTCATAAAACTATTGCGCTAATGCTACATACCGGTGCATTAGTAAGAAACTAGCAAATTAACTAATGTGAACATCATTAAGCCTATAAATATTAGAATCAAATATGTTGTAGCCAATTAAATTGTGTTTTTTTCCTGCAGTTGTTCTCATACTTTTTTAATACACTTTTCATAGGGAACTCTTATTTTAATCGCTGGTGTATGTAGACATAAGAATTTACAGATTCTTAAATTATTGTGATAATTTTTTCAGCAAGAAAATTTTCTGAGTGTCCCCCTCTCAAAGAAAATAAATTTATAATCTAACATATATTTAAAAGCTGTTTTTACACTTGTTTTTCCGTCCACCTGCATAGCCAATTTTATTAAATTATTTTTTCTGCCTACAGCCACCAGTAGTGAAAGCTTAGTGCATACAGTTCCCAATAAACTACATTATATGTAAAATAAATATATGCAGTAAATTCCTCTTGCAAGTAGGAAGCCTGAATTTTACACCTTATAGAGGTCCTTGGGCAGAGAACGCTTTTTTGACTGGAAGCCAATGTGGCAATATGTCTTTTAATTGGATGCTACTCCTAGACAGACATTTTCCTGCAGTAGAAATATATAATTACATGGCAGCAATACAAATGAATGGGTGTCCCTGTAACACATCTGCCAAGTCTGCCAAATTGGAAGACATTCTTACTGAGCATCTCTCTGTACTAGCTCGTGGAGTATGGGGGTTTGGATCTCAAGGTGTGCATTTGCCTCAATGGCATCCATATACTCTTTTCTGCTTCATGAAGACATGCACAGGATTTGAAACTCTGCAACTTGAAAGAAGATCTCCCATCAACATAAAGATATATTATGACATTATACAGCACTGAATTATGGACATAATATTAAGACGTTGTTAAAAGGTAGAGAGTCATATTGCTCAGGGATTAAGCTGCAGATAAATTACTGTTTATTGAATTATTTATTTCTATATAAGAAATCAGACCTGGTTTGAGTAGTTAATATCAAGAGCTGGATTCTTTGTCAAGTAATGTAAGGAAAGACTATGCCGTATAGAGATTTTTTTAGTTATAAGAACAGGCAACTCAGTTTTCTAAACTTGTATATACAATCTGCTTCAGAGATCAAAGAAGTAACATCTAGAAAATATTTTTTATTTATGATATGTAATATGTGTATATATGTATATAAAGTGTATATAATTTTTTATGTTTACATCATTGGTCACAGAGTGTTTGCAGTACAATACTTATACCTATCAATAAGCATTGCTTAATGCATAAATGTGAAGGACAAAACATGTAAATGTAATAATAAAGTTTATTGAAATTATTTTTATGTCTTCTCTGTGGGCAAGTCAATTATATAATTCACAGTAATGGGGTATATCACCAATTAGCTATAACATTACGATGAAGTGAATTGAATGACATCAAATATGTAATGACTGGCTCCTGTTAAAAGGTGGGATATATAAGGTTCCAACTGATCAGTCAGTTCTTGGAGTTGTGTTGGAAGCAGAAATAATGTGCACATGTAAGGATCTGAGCAACTTTGACAAGGGCCAAATTCTAATGGCTAGATGACTCTCCAAAACTACAAGTCTTGTCGGGGGTTCTTAGAGTGCAGTGGCGTGTACTTACCAAAATGGTTCAAGGTAGAACTACAGCCAACGGCATTTTTACCAAAATAGGACAAATTGCAGAAAAGTTTATTACTGGCTGAGATAGAAAGATGTCACAACACACAGTAAAAGGTGGCCTGGTCTGATGAGTTACATTTTATTTTACACACACCTGTCTACGTAGACCACATATATGTGCTTAACGTACACAGGAAAGAGATGGCAATAGGGAGACAAACACTCCCCCTCATAATAACAATGTATCCAATTTTTTCAGGCAGGATAATGTGCCTTGATATTTTGTGGGAACTGTTTAAGGAGCATGATGGAGACTTGTGAGGAGATATGGGAGAAGAACATTCGATTGGATAGAGGTCTATGGGATCTGGAGGCCAAGTCAACATCTTAAATGCTTATCTACAAGCTGCTGTTAAAGAAAAATCCAAGGCCCAAAAATATATTTAAAAATATTTCTATTTAGCACATTCAATAGACAATAGTAGCAATAAAGTTCTCGTTACATTTAAACATATGTAGACACGTAGTCATATAACCTGTGCTTCTCTTAGAAACGTCCTTTGTAGGTAACATCAATCTATTTGAAGAACACATTACTTCATTGGAACGGAGATTTATAAAAGTCCAAGCAGATCATCGTATACAAACCTTCAGTCTGACAAGTATAACTAACCTGCTAAGTCTCAGTGGACATGCCCCCTTAGTCAAGGATACCTGGGATTCACTTTTCATTGTCTTTTATAGATCACAGTCAATGACAAAATAGTTAGAGTAAAACACAAAACCAACAAATGAACTACATACATAACAAACATTAAAAATATACATCCTATATACTACATATGTCAAGATGATTAAATCAGGTGTGGAAATTCTCTTTGTTCCACTCCTTATCCAATTAAATGCCTCCTCCGAATTATATTAAAATTATTTGCTGCTGACCGCCCAGAGCTCGAGGAAACATGACCTGACAGCTTCCGCTTCGGACATGAAATCTGAAGTTAATCACAGTAAACTTACATTCCAATAGAACTTTTTAATCACATGACTATTTTAGTCACTACATGATTGTTAATAGGTGGTCCGCTAGAGACAAGTTTTATAATTTGCATTACGTATGAAGCCATTAGCTGATATGACACAATCCCAAACGCTCTGTATCATCTGGGGAGGAGAAGTCCTTGACTTTCTTGGTTCTAGCAACTCTGCATCTGTCTCAAGAAAGCTGTGTGAGAGATATCTTATACTTCGATAAGGATTATAGCATTAAAAGCAGTTTATACAAACGTATCTATAGCATAATAAGAATCTAATGATAGAAACAGACTTCTGATGTTTTCCTTAAATTTTCCAGTCCCCCTAACAAACATCAAAATCTTTATCTAATGCTCCCCCCTAGAGCGTGAATGATGAATGATGCACTTCCCTAGAACTGAACAAGTTTATAGACAGCAGAATTGTGATACATGTGGACCGTGAGTGTTGAACCCCTACTGAACCACTGTCAGGCTTGCTCCAAGGGGCTTAAGCCAAGCAACCGCCTCCTCGCTCCCAGAGCCTTTGAGATGGTAAGTATGAAGTCGACCACGTCCCGCAGGTGCCACCCTCAAGTAGTCCCCCCCGGCAGAGGCCAACAATGTAATTGTTTTACAATCTCATAACCCCCAATGATTCTGGAAAGTCATGTATGGAGGTGCGCTTATTGTTCATCTATATCTTGTAAAGGTCACTCGGGTGTAATTATCTAAACCCTGTTGATTATAATAGGATGTAATTGTACCCAGTTCATACTCTTGTGATTGTATCTGGGGTCGTAAGTGATTCAAAACCCTTTGACCGGTCCCCTAGCTTTGAATTCATCAGTCACGCCCCTTGTTGTCCCCTGCTTGCAGTTTTTTCAACACACATCCTACTAGACCACATATGAAAGGATAAGGAAAATTTCATGATGACTTACTTGGTCAGAGTCACGTTTCTTGCAGTGTGAATCATACACCCAGTGGGTCTTCCTTCAAGTTTCATTCAGGTTGGGGACATCAGAGTACTTGGTGTGGTCAAATCTTGGACTCCAAGAATCTCTGACTGTTTTCTACAAGCCCACACAAAGTCACCAAGGATGTTAGCTCTGATCAGCAGTCTGGATCTAGAATGGAGGAGAACACTATGGCTTGGATTATTTTCATTCAATATACACATATTTAAAACATATTTTACAAGTGCTATCTTTCCTGCACTCACTGCTATGTGTGTAACCTCCCTATTCTGGGTGGCCTGAAATACTAACTCCTGAGGAGTGAGACCAGTGGGCTACCTAGGGGTATTTCTGAAGAATACGAGTGTAATGGGTAGGATTCGGGCCAGGGAAGAGATGTTTAATTTGCTAGCTTTCAGAATTTTGTTCTTCGGTGGCATTCATTCTTTCCGCTATCCTGCTGAATTCGGATATATGGGAGTCCAGGCCGAGGTCCAGCTCCTACTAGTTTCCAATGTCTCTTTTACTTCTGACAGTGAAGCAGGTCCTGATCAGATTCAATTAAAGCTTTCAGGGATCCCAAATCTTCATAGTCAACTCAGCAATAGTTTCTTTCACATGATTCGGCAGTCATGTTGTAACTGGGTAGACTTCAGGCCATCCGAGAAATAACCACCACCACTACTCTACTTTCCACTCGCTCTTGGTGGTAATTCAATGTGTTCAATTCTGATCCGCTAGAGAGGATATAGTGTTTAGCCAAATACTTCCTTTTGTGTTGGCATCAGTCCTCCCTGGTTACAAAATTGTATATTTCACAACTTCTAGCATCGTTACTTGCTGTGGTGGATGATTTCGGATGTTAGGTGTAATCTGTTGATTTTAAGAATCATCTGGTAGTTTCCTCTGTGGGTAGTATCATGAGCCCATTGTACTACAGCTGGGATATAATGCCCTTGGAAACCCAGTCTATTGGTCTTTCCGCTAGAATCCATCTGCTGCCCAATCTCCGCCACTTTTCCTTTTCTCGGGCTTGTTCAGGTTGTAGAAGTGTCTGTTAACACCTGGATTCAATGCATCTTGTCCCTTGGTTCTTCTCTTCTTGTTCCTCTCTCTATTCTTTCCTTCTTCTTTCTACTTCTCACCTTCTTCTTTCCTTATTTCTTCTTCCTCACTTTCTTCTTTCCTTCTCACCTACTCCTTCTTTCTTCTTACATTCTCATTCTTTCTTCTCACATTCTCTTTCTTTCTTCACACATTCTCTTTCTTTCTTCTCACATTCTCTTTCTTTATTCTCACATGCGCTTTCTTTCTTCTCACATTCTCTTTCGTTCTTCTCACATGTTCTTTATTTCTGTCTCTGCTCTGGTCACACATAATACAGCCACTCCCTGCTTCCCTCTCTCGAATATCTGGGAAGAGAGCTGTGCCTTTGCAGCCAAGTCTGCCCTGTAGGTGCCTTCCCCTACTTCCACTGTCTCTATTCTTCCATGGGCGTTCTTCAAAACGGCTCATTGAGCTGGCAATTGGAGAGCATGCATCAGTCTGATGGCTCTTGATTCTTGATGGGCGTTCCACTATCTGTCTGAAACCTCGGCAGGGCCCACTTCAGGCCAAAGAAGTCTAGGCTGAGTCAGTGTATATGTTCATCAGGTCTCTCTTCGCGAGCTTACAAGCTTCCGTTATCTGCCCAGAGTTCAACCTTATGGGCTGGCATTCTCGAAGGTAAAGATGCAGCCTTCACAGTTCATTGCAGTAACCACAGCAAATCCTGTATGGGAATCGTCCTGATCTTCCGCATATCTGGATCCATCTGTGAAGCACGCCATAGTCTTGGGCTCTCTAAACATTGGATGTAGAGACAGTAGGAAGATGGTATGATTCAGCCTCCATTTGTTCCACGACAGTCATGAAGAGGTTCATCCAACCGCTGCAGTCTGGTCTTCAGTCTGTGGTAACTGATCTTCCATCTTTCCCCCCCTTGAGAGAGAAGCAGAGTGGCTGGGTTGAGAGTAGTACAGCTCTTCAAAGTGACATATCCAGGCATCAGTAATGGCGATTGTATAACTGAGATGGCCGCGTTTACTGAGATGGTTGCTGGCAACTGTTTCAGGATCCCTGAAGATCATGATGAGCCAAAACATTGACCAGCATGGCCTAAAATGATGTCTCAGTTTTTTTTTTTTTTTTTACAATAACCACTGTGCAGCAATGTATAGCCCTGAGCAAGTAGGGCAATCCGTGCACATGATCTAACTTGGCAAGAATAGTATACGACAGGTCTCATACGTTTTCCATCTGTTTGTGTCAGGACTTTCTGAAGCTTGGCCCTAAGTCTTCAAAATAGGAGGAAAGGTGGAAAGCTGTGAGTATCCGAGATTCCAGAGCTGGAGGCTTGTAGGATAAAAGTTTATTTCAGACTTGAAAACACTCTTGAGCATCAAGTGAGAGTTCATTGTGTAAACCTAATTGTCCTTGGAAAGAATAGTGTAAAACTTGCATAACACTTGGAGCATCGGGTATCATTGACTACAGGAAGTGACTGAGGTCTAGAAATCCCTGAAGTGGTTTTAGAATGTCGGTGAAGAAAGAGCATCACAGCTTTTTCCCGATCATTGGTAAGTGTTAGTCCCCTGTGATATGCCAATGTCCGAGGAATACAACATTCTTAGAACATCCAATGTGGAGGCTTGTGACTTGTAGACTTTGGCAGTTGATTGATTCCAAATGTTAAAGAAGACCAAAGAGCTTGGATTGACAAGTTGGAAAAATCATGGTGTCACGAAGAGAATATTATACATGTCCACTGCAAGGCTTGAGTCAACTGGTTTGGTGAGTTCTGTGAAACATCACTGCGTCCAGTGGCTGAGTACCACGAAAAGTGAAAGCAGAAGGGTATTGATAGTCCGAGTTTAGTGGGGACACAGAAAAGAACATTGCAGAAACCATAGACTTTGAATTTGCAAAGGCTGAAGAAGGTAACTTGGATTGAGGCGAGAACATGAGATTTGGAGTGGACCATAGGTTCTCATAATCCGTGACAGCAATGACTGCATCCTGAGTCCTGAACCAAATGGGTATTTGGAGGAGTGTTCCCTCAGGGATAAACTTTTCTTGTGAACAGGGTGTAATTTGCAAGAGAAATGCAGTGATGAGCACCTCATTATCCAGGAATGATTCTGATTTGTGTACTCCAGAGATTGGTTCTGATCATCGCTTTCAAAGGGATATGGAGGCAAGCGAGGCTGGTAGCATCCTCTTCAAGAAGACATGGTACAGGTGACACTGGAACAGGTATGCCGACATCAATCAGTAACTTTTAGACCAAACTTCAGGAGTACATGGTGTCAAAAGTTCAGGAGGTATTGCTTGATGTGGATAAAACATGTATGTCGCAGGAACAGTTGTAGATCTTCATGTGATCAATTGGAGATTATTGTAGTCCAAATACATTCCATGAAGAATTATATCTGATAGTAGCATTCATCGTTTGTAGAATACATCCAACGTTCAAGCAGATTAGTTGGTATGTAGGTAGAAGATAAGTAGTCTAGATAGGAGACCATGATGGCCAATTGGCACAGGGTAGTTGACATAGTCTGTGTGTGGTCGTCAATCCACTTTTAATGCATGAAATGTAGTCAAGTCAGAAAGTATTGTTGGGAGGGGGGGGGGAGTTGACGTACTGTGTATGTCAGAAGTTTTCAAACCGATCTGGCTGCACCTGTATCTGCAAGGTATGGAAGTTAGTGGGCCATTAAATGAAGATTGACGGTCAACAACGGGTTCAGAAATGAACAGTGGATGTCTCTGAAGCAATTGATAAAAAACAGTAGACATAGGTTTGCCGTAATCCTATGATAAGGACGATAGGAGAGTCCTTGAGGATTTATAGAACGGATAAGATTACATCTTGACGATATGCATGTTTGCACTGGACTATGAATTAAGGATGGTAACTTGGCGTCCAATGATGGATTTTATTGTATGGAAAAAAAAAAACCCTTTTGAGTCTGGCTGATTGTTTTGTTTGGGTTGAATCTGACGGTTGAGATCAAAAACTTTGTTACAGGAGGTTGAAGTTGATTATATGCCTTATGAGGTTATTGCGGTATATGCTGTCCATTGGTACAAGATTCCTCCGTCTTGTCACATAGCTTTAGCGCGGCCACATGCATCATATATGCCGTATCAGTTGCAGTAAAAACAAGAGTTCTCTGAGTTCACCTTGTCCTGTCCAGAGTGTGTGTCTGGATAAGTCACACGAAACCGTTCTCTTGATATGGAGTCTGTACGGTTGACATCCCAGGAAACTTGCATTGGTTCTGATTGTAGATATCGGTGTCTGGCGAGCAATAGAAGCTCTTGATGTAGGTCATCTTTAGTAAACCGTCTTTAATTGTAGAGGGAGAGATTCCATACTGTTGCCTAGCAATGGAGAGAAAGTGGAACTTCCGGTTAAGCTCTGCATATTCTGTTCGAATATTTCAAAGTCCCAAGTAGGTTTAAGTAAACCTATAACAGACACCGTTGAAGAAGATGATTTTGGTGAGCTTTAGTTGTTCATGTCTAATCCATGGTCTCTGGAATAAGGACAACGACATCCGTGATAAAAATTCTCCCACAGATTCAGTCAGGACTCATTGAGTAAATTTGAAGATATTCACTGAGGATTCAGCCAAGCGTTCCTTGGCCCAAGAATGAAGACGACGGCAGAACTCTCCGCCAGATGACAGATAAGTACTGAATGTCCACACAGTATCTTCTTGTAGGCTGATTTGATGATAGTCCACAAAGTAATCCCCAGCCTTGAGATGTCTAGCAACATGATATAATCTTTACCAAGAGCAAATATGTCTTCTTATCTGGCTGTATGCACGGTAAATCATGCCATGGATTTTTTTCTTCAGGTCCAGGCATTTCTGGGTCTGTAGAAAATTGACTTGTCAATGTAAGAAGGCACGTTAAATTGTTGATTCCTGGGTAATTGTGTCTGGCTCACTGATGGATGAGAATGTAGAACCAGCTAAGAAAAGGAATCCAGTGCTGAGAGGTGATGGTGGTAGGTTCTTCCGAAGGTAGGGGTAAGTCGCATGAATAGAGTCCTAGTTCTGGTGTGATGGAGGAAAGTGTGGTGGAGGTTTTTGGCAACGGAACTGAGTTATACACCTGAGTAAAGGTGATAGTTGTCCTCTGGGAGAGTTAGTGGTTTGAGTAAGTTAGAGCATGTCAGTCTTTTAGACAATTGCCATAGCGTTGGTAAGTACCAACTATCCATATTTCACCGCACTGGAGGAATTGCTTGTGCTCAAGTAATGCAGTTGAGTAGAGACCTGTAACACATGTCAGTGGTGGAACGCAAAGAGCAAGAAGAAATGACGGGATATGACAGGGAATGAACTTCTCGCGTTGGGCCACTTAAAGTAACGTTATGTATAGTTGGTTTCAGCAGCTGAAACACATATTGTTTCGGGATACGTTTTTATATACGGGTCCATCAGCATGCATTATGTAAATCACAGTTAATCTCTCCTAGACAGCGCAGCCCTGTGTGCTGTGAGCAATACGGAAATACTTTGGAGTCCTTTAATTTTGTTGCAGAATAGTCCTGGCATCTCTATAGCTAATGGCAACTGTCCTCCTCCCCGTCATCCTCTCCATTAGCTTGCAAGTCAGAATAGCAGCTACGGAGGAGGTGGGTGTCACTAGAAGTCGTGAGCAAAGGTATATTGTTCGGCGGCGGTTGTGCGATGTTGCATGTGTGCTGGCAAGAACGTTATCACTCGACAGTTGGCACTATCTATGTTTACATAGACTGGTAACAAGTGTCAGTCCATAGGAGGAGAGATAGAGTCGGAATGTTGGGTGTATCAGATGGCCGCTGTTCAATCTTCAACTACCTAACGTCCGGGTTCTTTGGATTGTCTTAGGACTACTAGTATGGCCACAGGAATGCAAAGGGTCGGGTTTGGACTTCATAAAAATGAGGCTACTGGAAAATAATGGGCGGGTTTCTCTTGCACGGAGCTGAGGAAGAATACCTGGAGGGGCAGGAGCTGATGGTAATACTAGTGTGATCAGTGGTTTGTACGTTTCCCTGTTTTTATAAGGGTTTTATTAGTCCCCACAACACTACGCAACTTTCAGTGTATAATGGAATTGATTACGCTCAGTCCACCAACTCTGAAAATCGCCACCTTTTGGAATGGCGCACTCCTTCATATGCATTCCTCAAACCTTCTTATTTTTTACACATTCAGTTTCAATGTATCATGGCTTGCTAGTCATTCAGTGCTTGTCTCAACATGCTAGCTTATCTCAAATGATTATGCTCATTACACAATCTTGTAATTATGCTTTTTTCTCTCAAAGTCCGTCATATATATTTTTTACTACTTTTCTCTTCGATCAAACTACCTCGGTCCTGCACCTTTTGACTGAGCGCTATAATTTTCATTATGCCCACCGAGGGGAGAAAATGTGCTGCAGCTACGAACCCCCACTTAACAATGCATTGAATCGAAGCCAAGGTATACACTCGCCAGAATTTCAGTGTGAAACTGATAACATAGTAAGCGTAGCTTTGAATATAAAAATAACCTGAATCGGCAGTTTTTTCTTACCTAACTAAAACCAGAACAAATTAACACCCGTGTGTGTCTTGAGATTAAAGTCCCTTACATGACCTAACCACTATCAATTTCTTCTGCTCGGTCACAGTAATCTAAACATTCTAAAAAAAATGCGCATCTTCTTCAAAAACACAGGCTAACTCTCAAATCTCATCTAGTGTAATACCATCTGTATATCAGGCTATCAGAAACCAAGATCCTTCTGACTATACTATCTGTAGTAGAGCAGGCAAGTATGCTACTCTTTTAAACCATTTCTCTCCAGATCGTCTTTCTATAACTATATGCAGGGCTTCTGGCAATTGGCCAGTCTCTTCAGAATGCAGATCACTGTCTACATAACTTATATCTGTATATAACTCTCTGTAAATAACTCTATATAACTTATGACATGCTCGGTTTTCCTTCGACCGAAGTTCAGCTTATCATGATATCTAATTTTTCTTTTCCATCAGAGTCCCCACTCCTGACCTACACTGAAATATGATCCTGCAATGAAAATACACTACTCCAGTCACGTATACTTACAGAGCAACCAAGCAGAGGCATTAATTGGTAGCGTTTTAAAGTATACGCATATGATACGCACACCTGGTACCAGAGCACACCTAGATTGCGACACCTGAACGCTTCACACAGGTCTCCTAAGGGAGGCGACAACCACCAAAAGACTTCACTAGAAAAATCCGAAAAACATATAAGTCACCAGACAAAAAGTCTGCTAACTTACCTATTTCTGTGGGGTTGATCAGGCCCAAAGTGAATTTGGGCACTCCAGGACCGATCAGTCTATTGTGTAAGGCGTCACCCCTCCTCCGGAAATTCCTCTGACGTTTGAGTCACGGATCCGACTGTCAAGATGATTAAAATCAGGTGTGGAAATTCTCTTGTTCCACTCCTTATCCAATTAAATGCTCCTCCGAATTATATTATTATTCATTGCTGCAGACAGCCAGAGAGCTCGAGAAAACATGGACCGACAGCTTCCGCTTCGAGACATGAAATCTGAAGTTTAAATCACAGTAAATTAGCTTTCCAATAGAAACATTTAATCACATGACTATTTTATCCACTACAGATTGTTAATTGGTAGTTCTAAGAGACAAGTTATATTTGCATGGTACGTATGAAGCATTAGCTGAGATGTACACAACCCAAACGCTCTGTATCATCTGGGGGGGGAGGAGGAAGTCCTTGACTTTCTTGGTTCTAGCAGACACTGCATCTGTCTCAAGGAAAGCTATGTGAGAGATATCTGATACTTCGATAAGGATGTATAGCAGTAATAGCATTTTAACAAAGTATCTGATGAGCTTAATTAAAATTTTATTTTTAAAAAGACTTCTGATGTTTTTTCATTAAATTTCCATCTTGTCACATACATATTATTTTATGATTAAGCTACATCCATTAACAGTCTTGTAAGAAAGCAGCGCTCACGCTTCCCTGCCCACATTAAACAGAGGCTCTGATACATACCAAGCTATTCTGCACGTGCTTACACTTTGCTCATAACCTAAAGGAGGAAACACATCTAAAGTAATGTCACGGGTGCCCCTGTAACCCTCAACCCAGGTCGCAGTGGCACGCATGCCCCTCAGTCTAGCAGCACCGCTGCCTGCATGTCGGGCAGCGGTCGCGCTTGTCCTGCCGGCCGAGTCCCTGCTCACTTACTCGGTCACGCTCCCGCTGCTGCTCCTGTCTCCCGGCACGCAGGTCCCCGCTCCCTAGGGTGCGCGCGCAGGCTCTGTTATATTTTAAGGGCCAACGCATCGGTAATTGGTTATTGCTGGTTGCTGCCCTTATTTAAGCCTGCCTCTTCCTGATGCCCTTGCCAGATCTTTAGTGCCATTTAGCCCAGCAGATCGCTCAACAGGCCCCGCAACTCAGCCACCTCTCCGCTATGATGCAGCAGTGCCTGGCCACCCAGCAGCAATGACCCGCTCCCGTGGCTTCCGCTGCACCTTCGGCTTCCACACTTGCTGCAGGTCCTAGGCTTCATCTGTCTATGCAATCTAAGTTCGATGGGGACTCCGGGACTTGCAGGGGCTTTGTCACCCAATGTTCCCTGCACATCGAGTTAATGGGGAACCAATTCCCTACGGAAAGGTTAAAGGACGCATTTGTGGTCAGCCTTCTTTCTGGGAAAGCCCTGGCCTGGGCTACTCCTCTGTGGCACAGAGATGATCCGATCACGGCTACCCTCGCCGCCTTCCTCACCGAGTTCCGCAGTTTTTTTAAGGAACCCGCCCAAGCCTCTTCTGCTGAAACAGCCTTACTAAATCTGCATCATTGCGACTCCTCAGTGGGCGATTACGTGGTACATTTCCAAACTCTGGCCTCGGAACTGTCATGGAAAGATGCGGTGTTAGCCGCCACCTTCAAGAAAGGCCTCTCCAGCCAGATAAAGGATGTTTTATCTACACGTGATCCGCCTTTCTCCTTGAGTGACCTAATCTCTTTGGCCACTCGGATCGATATCCGTTTTTCTGAACGGTGAGAAGAGCTACGCCAGGAACGTGAACCTGCCAGGGGTCGTCGGTTTCCCCTCCTAGCTCCTGTATTCCAGAGGCCGCCACAGTTGTCCTCCCTGCCTACTACTGAGGAACCCATGCAAGTGGACAGAGCTCACTTGACTCCACAGGAGCTGACCCGGTGGCGAGAAGAAAACTTGTGCCTCTTTTGTGCCAGCCCCAAACATTTCCGCTGAGGTTGCCACCTTCCTCCTCAGCGTTTGGGAAACGCACGCAACTAGGATACATAGGAGAGGCGTCCCTAGGTGAGAGCAAGGCCTCTCCTCGTTTGACCATACCCGTTCTACTTGGCACCGGGCCGGGCACCCACTTTCATGCCTCAGCCTTCTTGGACTCTGGGTCGACTGGAAATTTCTTGGATGCTACCCTGGTATTTCAACATAAGCTCCCCGTGGTCCGCCTGGAGAAACCTCTGGTCATCTCCTCTGTCAGCGGGGAGATCCTCAGGGATCCAGTCCGGTACCGCACAGAGCCTCTGTTCCTTCAAGTGGGGGCACTACATAAGGAGAGACTTACATTTTATGTGCTACCCCGGTCTTCCTCATCCATCCTTCTGGGGCTTCCGTGGCTGCAGCACCATGCTCCTATGCTCAACTGGCGAAGTCTTGTGTTGAGGGCCAGAATGTCAGTCTCGCTGTTTGGAGGCACCTCACCCAGTGCTTACTGCTTCTCCAGTACCGTCTAAGCCTCTGGCGGGCCTTCCCGCACCGTATCAAGAGTTTGCTGACGTCTTCTCTGAGAAGCAAGCCGAGACATTGCCTCCTCATTACCCCTATGACTGCCCTATTGACCTTCTGCCCGGAACATCTCCTCCACGGGGCAGGGTTTACCCTCTGTCAGTGCCTGAGACCTTGGCTATGTCCACCTACATCAAGGAGAATCTCCAGAAGGGGTTTATTCGTAAGTCCTTCTCTCCAGCTGGAGCCGGGTTCTTTTTCGTGACGAAGAAGGATCTCTACATCCTTGTATTGATTATCGGGGCCTCAATAAAATTACCGTAAAAAATCGCTACCCATTGCCCTTAATTACGGAACTCTTTGACTGGCTCCAGGGGGCCAAGATATTCACCAAATTGGACTTGTGTGGGGCTTACAGTGGTGGCCAAAAGTATTGGCACCCCTGCAATTCTGTTAGATAATACTCAGTTTCTTCCTGAAAATGATTGCAATCACAAATTCTTTGGTATTAATATATTCATTTATTTTGCTTACAATGAAAAAAAAGTATTGGCACCCTCAGCCTAATACTTAGTAGAAAACCTTTAGCCAAAATAACTGCAAACAACCACTTCCGATAACCATCAATGAGTTTCTTACAATGCTCTGCTGGAATTTTAGACCATTTTTCTTTGGCAAACTGCTCCAGGTCCCTGAGATTTGAAGGGTGTCTTCTCCAAACTGCCATTTTGAGATCTCTCCACAGGTATTCTATGGGATTCAGGTCTGGACTCATTTCTGGCCACTTAAGAAGTCTCCAGTGCTTTCTCTCAAACCCTTTTCTAGTGCTTTTTGAAGTGTGTTTTGGGTCATTGTCCTGCTGGAAGACCCATGACCTCTGAGGGAGACCCAGCTTTCTCACACTGGGTCCTACATTATGCTGCAAAATTTATTGGCAGTCTTCAGACTTCATAATGCCATGCACATGGTCAAGCAGTCCAGTGCCAGAGGCAGCAAAGTAACCCCAAAACATCAGGGAACTTCCGCCATGTTTGACAGTAGGGACCGTATTCTTTTCTTTGAATGCCTCTTTTTTTTCCTGTAAACTCTATGTTGATGCCTTTTCCCAAAAAGCTCTACTTTTGTCTCATCTGACCAGAGAATATTCTTCCAAAACGTTTTAGGCTTTCTCAGGTAAGTTTGGGCAAACTCCAGCCTGGCGTTTTTATGTCTCGGGATAAGAAGTGAGGTCTTCCTGGGTATCCTACCATATAGTCCCTTTTCAATCAGATGCCGACGGATAGTACGGGTTAACACTGTTGCACCCTCGGACTGCAGGTCAGCTTGAACTTGTTTGGATGTTAGTCGAGGTTCTTTATCCACCATCCGCACAATCTTGCGTTGAAATCTCTTGTCAATTTTCCTTTTCCGTCCACATCTAGGGAGGTTAGCCACAGTGCCATGGGCTTTAAACTTCTTGATGACACTCCGCACGGTAGACACAGGAACATCCAGGTCTTTGGAGATGGACTTGTAGCCTTGAGATTGCTCATGCTTCCTCACAATTTGGATTCTCAAGTCCTCAGACAGTTCTTTGGTCTTCTTTCTTTTCTCCATGCTCAATGTGGAACACACGAGGACACAGGACAGGGTTTGAGTCAACTTTAATCCATGTCAACTGGCTGTAAGTGTGATTTAGTTATGGCCAACACCTGTTAGGTGCCACAGGTAAGTTACAGGTGCTATTAATTACACAAATTAGAGAAGCATAACATGATTTTTCAAACAGTACCAATACTTTTGTCCACCCCCTTTTTTATCTTTGGTGTGGAATTATATCCAATTTGGCTTTATGACAATTCTTTTTGTGGTTTTCCATTGAAGACAAATTAAATGAAGAGAATAATACCAAAGAATTTGTGATTACAATCATTTTCAGGAAGAGTATTATCTGACAGAATTGCAGGGGTGCCCATACGTTTGGCCACCACTGTACAACCTAATCCTGACACATGAAGGGAACGAATGGAAGACCGCCTTCAATACCCGCAACAGGCACTTCGAGTACCTTGTCAGGCCCTTCGGGCTCTGCAATGCACCTGCCGTCTTTCAAGAATTCGTCAACGACATATTCCAGGATCTCTTGTACACAAGCGTAGTTGTCTATCTGGATGACATTCTGGTTTTCTCTGCTGACCTTGAGTCCCATCAAGTGCACATACAACAGATCCTCAGGCGTCTAAGGGCCAACCGTCTCTATGCCAAGATTTGAAAAATGTCAGTTCCACCCGAAAAGTTTTCTTTTCTTTGGCTACGTCAATTTTCCAACAAGGGCCTGCATGGGAAAGGGACCGCGAAGTTGCCCCATCCTACAGTGGCCACGGGCCTGTGGGTCTCTCGAGCCACTCAAAGGTTCCTAAAGGGTTTTGCCAATACTATAGGGAGTTCATACCACATTTTTCCTCGCTGGTGTCCCCCTATAGTGGGGTTAACCAAGAAAAATGCCAATCCGCCAAGTTTCCCGGCCGGCGGCAAGGAGGCCCTTTTCTAAGCTGAAGTCGCCTTTGCCTCTGCACCCGTACTCTCCCGGACCGATACGAGAGACTGTTCTTTCTGGAGGTGGACGCGTCCTCGGTGAGGGTCGGGGCGGTTCTTCTGCAAAAAGGACCCAAAGGCAAGACCCTCACATGCGGGTTTTTTTTCCAAAACTTTTTCTGCCGCAGATTAGGAACTACCCATTGGCAATCGGGAACTACTGGCCATTTAAGCCAGCCTTTGGGGGAATGGCGCTATCTCTTTGGGGGGAGCCCCTTATTGGGGTCAAAATTTTCACCGAAAAAAAAAACCCTTTTCCCCTACCTCCAAACCAGCCCGCACTGAATCCCCCGTTTTGGCTCAATGGACCCTTTTTTCTCTCCGGTTCAATTTTTAGATCCATTTCCTCCCCGAGAGAAAAATGTCAAGGCCGGTTGCTTTTTTTCCCGTACCTCTGATGTTATTTGGGGACAAACCCCCTCCACCCCCAAAATTTTATCCCCCCGGGAAAACGGTTATCTCTGTTTGCCCCCTTTAAGACTTACGATGAATTCCGCCCAAAAGGGCCCCAATACATTCGTCCGGCTTTGGGGGAAAGGAGGATATTGTTCTTTTGGGGGTCACTTTTTCCAGGGCTGTTCCCCGGGGATTTGCAAAGGGCCCTGCTCCCCAAATTCTTCGATTCTATTGGGGGCCCCGGGCCTGGCACAATTTTGGGGAAACTTATGGAACCTGCATTTTCCTGTCCCCCGTAAAAAAGACCCCTCTTTCTAAAGGGCCAGCTGGTCTGCTTCGCCCACTGCCGACCCCGTTTGCCCTTGGACCCATTTACAAATGGATTTTGTCACCGTTTCCTCCCCCCTTTTCCCCTCTGGAAATCCTCTGGGGGGGATTAGGGAATGGGTTTCCAAAAAGGTTCATTTTCCCATTTCTGCCTGGCCTACTTCCTTGGGCTCCGCGTTTCCCGAACCTGTTTTTTTAAAACCTTTTTTCCCGGCCATGGGTTTCCCCCAAAAACAAAATTGTTTCCGGTTTGGGGGGGTTTCCCAATTTTTTTTCTAGGTTCTGGCGCCCCCTATGAAAACGCCAATCAATTTTAAACGGGACTTCTTTTTAAAGCCTTGCCCATCTCTGGGGGTCAATGGGGGAAAAAGGTGGAAAAGGGTTTTAACCCAAAGGGGCGATGGATTGCCTTTTACCTTGGGGATCACTTTCTTTTTCTCGGGGGGCGCCTTTTTTTTTTTTCCAAGGAATTTTTTTTTTTTTTTTGGTTTTTTCCAATTTTTTTTTTTTTTAAACCCTTTTTTTTTGGGTTTTTTTTTTTTTTTTTTAAGAAAGTTTTTTTTTTTTTTTTTTTTTTTTTCCTTTTTTTTTTTTTTTTAACAAAACTTTTTTTTTTTTAAGTTTTTTTTTTTTTTTTTCCCCGGGGAAATATGCGGGTCCCGGCCCCCTTCCCTTTCATTGTCTTTGACCGAAATCCCGTCTGAACCCTCCCCTCCCCGGTGCCCTTCTGGGTCCCTCCCGGGGAGGAAGCTGGCCCAAAGGACCCCTTAACTTCCATCTGGGAAAAAGAACCCCAATCTCTACTCCCCCCGGAAACCTAAGATTCAAACTGAAGGAGACAAAAGACCTCACCCTAATTTTTTTCCCCCCGGGAGACAAAATATTGTTGTTTGCTGGGGACATTCCCTCAAGGGTTTCCCCCCAATACAAGCTTGGTCCTCGATTTTTATGGGGTTTTCCCCCCGGGGGCTGAAAGCGCAAAAACCCCAGTGGTTTATAAGTTTTCTTTCCTTCCCCTCCTACAAGGGGGGACCCAAAAAACCCCCTTCCATTGCTCTTTTCCCTTAAAACCCTTTTTAAAAACCTTTAAATCGTTCCCCGGGGCCCTGCTTCCCCTACCCCTGGGGGCTGACGCCTCCAAGGGCTTTATGTAAAAAGGGGTTTTAAGGGAATATGAAGGACGGTCAGAGGGAAAGGGCCTTTTTTTCCCTTTATCGATTTGGGAAGGGGGTTTCCCCCCTTGGGGGAAGGTTATTTCCTGGGCCCCCAGAGGAAAAATATTTCTGGACCGGAGAAAATTGTTCAGTGGGATTCCTTCGGGCCAGAAAAAAGGGGGGGGCCCAAAAGGGGGAGTACGTTCACGGGGCCCCTTTTCCGACTCCAACCCTTTTTCGGGGCCACCCGTGCTCCTCATTTTTAGCGGTTTTCCGCAGCCGCATGTTGGGCAGCGGACCCGTTGTCCTGCCCCCAAAGTCCCTCTAACCCCCAGCCCCGCTCCGTTTGTTTGGCTCCCCCCGCCCCCTCTGGGCCCCCCCCCCGCCCACGTCCCCACTCCCTAGGGACTTGCGAACCAGCTCTTTTTAAAAAGGGTAATTTAAAAAAAACTTTAAAAATTTTTTTTAAAAAAGGCCCAAAGCGCACTGGAAATTTGGGTTTTTTTCCCCGGTCCCCCCTTCCCGGGAAACTTTAGCGCCATTTGGGCCTATGAGAAAGGTTCCTGTTTTTTTGGGTTCCCTTTTTTGTAAAGAACACCCGGTCCCCCGCCCGAGGAGGGGAAACGGCTGACAGAAAACCCCTTGGGGACCTAGAGTGGCCCCTGAGTGTTTTTGTAAAAGGGCAGTGCTTAGGGAAACGGGTGTGCTGAACCCTTTAGTTTATCCCCCCCGGGGGGGGGGTTTTTTTAAAAAAAGCCCCCCCGGGGGGGGGGGGACACAGATTACAATGAAAATTTGCATATTTGGATATGAAATTTACTTTAATAAGGGGAAAAAAAAAAAAAAAAATGAAAAAACCATTTTTCATTTCGGGGTTTAAACAAAAAAAAAACATAAAAAATTTTGTTAAAAAAAAATAAAAAAAAAAATAAAAAGTTTTTAAATTAAAAAAAAAATTGTGCTTTAAAATTTACCCCACCCCAAAAAAAATTCCCAAAATATTTGGGTTATCCACATGACCGTAAAAACCCTTGTAGAAATTAATCAAAACAATTTATTAAGTGATGAAATGTGAATAGGGGTTAAAAAAAAAAATAAAAAAAAAAAAAAAAAATACTGCAATTATTTTTTAAGTAAAACCTTAAACTTTTCCCCCCAATAAATACAACTGTCTGGGAAGTAAAAAAAAGGCCTCATAAAAAAATGTCTTTTGAAAAAAAAAAAAAAAAAGTTCCCAACTTAAAGCAAGGAGGAAAAAAACGAAAAAAAAAAAATTTTTGGTCTTTTTAACCCCTCGTTTCGGGGCGTTCGGGATTAAAGGGGTTGAATAATAATAAATTGTGCAACTTTTAAAACAAAAACCCAAAAAAAAACCTAAAACAAAAATTAGGTACCCAAAGTGACCTTTTAAAAAATCTGAAAGAAATAATAAACAGGTTTTTTTTTCCGTAAAAATATAAAGGGGTTTAATAAAAAAAAAAATTTTTAAAAAACAAAAAAGTGAAAAAAAAATTTCTGCATTTAATTTATTTTGAAGGAAATAATTTTTTTTTGAACCCCTTGCTTTTTGGGTGTAATTTTGGCCCACGGACAAAAGAAAAGAACAGTCCAAAATTTTTTAGTTTTAGGTTAATTTTAAAAACTTGAAAGTAAATTTTAAAAAAATTTAAACCCAAGGGGAAAAAATCCAATTGAAATAAATTGATTAAAATGAAATTCCCTTTTTTGCAGTGAAAAAATAAGTTTTTTGATCCCTACAAAAAAACACCTTAATATTTATGGAAAAACCCTTTAAATTTGCAAGCAAAACCCGGAAGATTTTTTTTGGGTTTGTTGGGATGGGGTTTTCGAACATGTAAGGGGGGAAAATTTTGGTCCATTTTCCTCTTTAAAAATCATCTCAAAGGGGCAACATGTATGTTTTTTTGGCTTTAAAGCGGGCCCATTTTTTTAAATTGGGGAAAATTATATTAAGTTGAAAGGAACCCGCCCCTGATTTAAAAAACCCAAGGTTTATTTGCGGGTCATAAATTAAATAAACGTTAATTCTGGTCGGGTTTAAAAACCATTTTCCCAAAGTGGTTTACCTTTTTCCCAAAGCAGTAATGCGCCGGGGAAAATTCCCCGGGGAAAAACACAGCTTTAAATCTATAGTTTCGTATTTTTCCCTAGTGGGGCCCCACCTCCAGCTCCCCCTAAAATTCAGGCCCCCATTACAAAGTGCTCCCCGGGGCCCTCGAATTCTCTGGATATTTTTGGTCCCCAAAAGGTTTTTAAAATTTACCAACAACCCCTCCCACTAGGGGTTGGGTTTAAAAAAGACGTCAGATTTCTGGGGGGGGCCCCTTTCAAACATTTTCCCCCTTTAAAAATCATTAAGATTTTGGGGTTTTTGTGCTTTGCAAATTTGGAAACCCTTCAACTCCCTTTGGGTTTAAAGGGGTTCTGGGCCCCCATTTTTAATTGAAACGGGGCGGGAGGGAAAGGAGGTTGTCCCAGGTTTTTACGGTACAAGGCTCCATCCATTCTCCTTTTGATGCGGGTGAAGTAGCCTGTGCCCTAGCAGAAAAAACACCCCCAAAAACAAAATTTTTTCCCAAACCCCCATACTTGAATTTGGGGTCGGGTGTTTTTTGGGGTTTCCATAGGCGCTTTCTTTTCCCTCCAAACAGGGCGATTGAGGTTTAAGGCCCCAAAAGAGCTAAATTTTTTTTGGTTTTTTTGGGCCCACAAACCCTTTCTCCCAATCACTCAAAAGAATCACCCAGGTTTTCATTTGGCCAAAACTTCAGAGGGGCCTGCACATTGCCGTTTTGACAGGGGCCCCTTTGCGGTAAACTGCGGTTTTAAAACCCAAATTAGGGTGTAATGTGATACCAAGGGGTTTTTTTTGGGTGATTGTGGGCCCAGTCCCTTGAGCCTTTAAACTTTTTCCCCCCGGTAGTTTTAGGTGACCCTCACCCTTTAAATGTTTCCAAGGAAAAACCCCAAAAGGGTAAAAATTTTTTCCCATGGTTTTCCCACACTGATGTAAAATTGACAGTCTTTTTTGGTATTTCCCCCAATTTTTTACTTTTGGGTACCATTTTTTCCTTTCACCCCATCATCCTACTTATGGCATTGTAGCACATTCCAGCTTTGTGCAGGTCTATGATCTTGCCCCGGGACATCCTTAGAAAGCTCTTTGGTCTTACCCATGTTTGTAGAGGTTAGAGTCTGACTGATTAATTGAGTCTGTGGACAGGAGTCTTTTATAATGATGACTATTTAAGACAGCTGTCTTTAATGCAGGTAACAAGTTGATTAGGAGTGTCTAACTGGTCTGTAGGAGCCAGAACTCTTAATGGTTGGTAGGGGATCAAATATTTATTTCGGTCTGCAAAATGCAAATACATTTATATAATTTATACAATGTGATTTTCTGGATTTTATTTTGAATATTCTGTCTCTCAATGGTAAAATTAACCTACCCTTAAAATGATAGACTGTGCATGTCTTTGTCAGTGGGCAAACTTACTAAATCAGCAAGGGATCAAATAATTATTTCCTTCACTATATGGCTGTGATTAGCATATTTGGCTCCACTATAAATACCTGAGCCCTTATACATAAGTGCTGGAGATTTAATCTGTGTAAACAAAGCTACAGAGCTTAAAAGTTTGAAAACAATTCCTTATTAAAGGTAATTAATAGAATCTTGTTAGAGATAAGGACTCTGTACCCTCTGACAATGGTGACATTACTTCCTGCTGTTTGTTTTATCAGAAAGGAAGAGCAGAACAGTAACCTAAAGACACTTGTGTGCACTCAGAGAAGATAAAATCTCTGTTATCTCCTGACCTGGGCAATATAAAATAATAATAATAATAATAATAATAATAATAATAGTAATAAAGTTAAAGGGATATTCCCTTCTCATTGACTGGCTTTAAACATGTAGACAAAGGTAAATAAACATTCTTACCAAATACATTGCTGTTCTGATTATGCTTAATTTCAGAGCTACTGTAGAACAAAAGTTAAAATGAAACAGAATTTTTTTTATTGCTTTCACTAATCTTGCTTTTTCCTTTTCTACATTGGCAGAGAAAATGTATTGTTAGTTCTGATTACTAAATCTCAGAGGATTAGTTTTCTTAAAGTGTGTCTCTTGGATACAAACCATGTCCACCTGCTGTTGTTTAACTTCTTGTTTTGAAATCCATGGCCTCGTACAAGGCCTGTTGATGGGCTTTAAGGAAGTAATGCATCAAGGACAGCCTCTGTCCAGCTATTTTAAAGAAACTATCATAGAGGAAAAAGAGGAGGAAGGAAAGAGGAAACCATAGCAATAAACAAAAGTAAATGTAAAACCGGGTTCACACTGTGTATAGCGGCGTGTACCTGATTGCACCACATAAAGTCAGCTGTTGAAAGTACGTGTGGTCAGCACGTACCTCCCACAGCGCTCCTCCACAGCTCTCATTCACTTTCACTTTCCCCGGCGCATGAGCGCCTGACAAAAGTGACATGTCACTCCTTTTTATGGACGCATCATCGCACTTAATGAGTGCCATGCTTTTACAATGTTTGTGGGGCGTACATCAAGCGCATTGCAGTGCAATTATGCCCAGAGTTCTGCCCCACAAATATGCTGTGTGAACATACCCCAAATGAGAAGTAATTTCAACTAAGCAAACTCAAATGGGCAATGAGGCTGCCAAGGAAATGAGAGGGTAGAAAAAAACAAATTTACTTTCATTTATAGGTTTGGAATTGGTGGAATAAGAGTTTATACCCCATTTCTTTAGGTCAGTAATACCTTTTTCGAAATTGTTGATTATCAGGATGGATCCATTTCTGTTGATGAGTTTGGTGGGGAAGTCACATTTCTTGCAGATGTCACAGATGCAAGATGTCTCATGGCTTGTGGAGTAAACATGGAAAAATCACCATAGAGTTTAATCACTTGATGAGGGTATGGCAGCTAGTCATAGCCCTGATTAACAGGGAAACAAATAGCTTGTTCTGTATTTTCATTTTTAATAATCTCTGGGCCTGCTTTAGACAATGAAGAACAGGTGCCTCTTTTAGACTCCTTACTCAATGTTTCACTTTGCATGTGGGAAAAGGCATAACTTTATACTTGGGAAAGAGCCTCCTGTTTCTTATTTAGATAAAATATCTGAATCAGGCTGTGTTGACTAAGTAAAGAAATATATAAGCATAGGTATTTTCCCGTCCTAATCTGCATGAGTAGTTGTTATTGTTAGAACAAAATAACCAGAGCATTGTTCCTCATATACGGTATTCCCCTTTTGGGTAATGAGGTGAATGCCACTTTAGTAGGGGTTAAAAAAATCATTGAATACACTCATAGAGGCACCTGATCCAGAACTAATTTATAACGGATTCAGTTATCTTGGAAGTGACAGTTTGTAAATCTTAGGATGGCTAGGGTACATGTAGAGCACTGATTTCACAGTATACTGTGGTGCAGAATATGCCATTCCTTAGCAGGGGTTTCAACTGGGTTCCACGAAAACTTTGTTTTAGACCAAGGGCCAAGTACATGGTCGCCTTGCAACCGGGCCCCGGGGCCCCTTCACCACAAGCTGTTGCCGGGTCTTGAGACAATAAAATATCAGAGCCAGTGCCAGGGACTTAGGCAAAGCGGCCACAGCATAAAGGTGATTGAGAGAGGAGCAGGCTGATGATAAGCACATGAGTAAAACCCTGAATTTCTGTAGTTTTTAATGCTTGTTTTGGGGGTAAATAAAAACAAAATCATTTTATTTCAAAAAAATAGCCACATTTTTTTTCTTTTGGGGCATTTTTTTTTTAGGGGTCCTAAAAAAAAAAAATATTTAAAAGATTCCTTATCCCTTTAAAAAAATGGAAGATTGGGTAAACTTTTGGGGCTTTGTAAATTTTAATAAAATTTTAACATTTTAACTTTAAGTCCCTGACGTGTAAAATTTTTAAACGCGGCATCCCATTTTTTTTTACAAAGTACAAGCTTTTTGCTGTGGTTTTAAATGTTTTTGGGATATTGGTTTTTTAGGGGAGTTTTCAGTCAGATTTGGGTCGGTCGTGTTAAAATTCACATGCAATACACTAAAATTTTTGGGAGCTTTTTTATGAAGATTTTAGCCCTCCCATTGACAAATATAAATTTCAAACGTTTTCTGTGTGGGTTACGACCCAAAAAATGATCATGTTAAGGGTTTTTTTTTTTGCCGCGGTTTTGAATACAACGGTATTTTTCTATTGAGGGGCAATAGGAATTTTTTCTTTTAGTTTTCATGAGGTTTCAAAAAGAAAACATGGAATTCCCTTTTGGGGGAAACCCCTTAGAGGGCGGCCACAGGCGGTTAAAATACTGGCCCATTTTTATAAGATTTGACTGGGATTTTTTTTTTTTTGGCGTGGGGCGGCTTTTGTCCGTGGTTTACGGGTTCAAGCCAGCCCCCACCCCCCCACATTTTTTGTTCGCCACAAACCAGGCGGAAAAAATGAATGTTTTGCTTTGTTATGCCGGCGGTGTAAAAAAAGTCCGGTGAAAATTCCGTTGCAGTGTGGACTGCTGAACGGATTTTCTATTTAATTCGATGTAAAAGGTTGACAGTCGGTTTACAGACAGTTTCAAATCTTAAACCGTCTGTAAAACCCACTGAAAAACCTGCCTTTGGGGCAAGCCCTTGAGTTTTTCTTGTTTTGTTGTATCTGTTTTGACATTAAGACCAATTTCATTTCTCTGCTTGCTCCACCATTTTTCGGGGATTGTAGTAAACATTCAAGAAAACCCATAGACATTTTGCAAACAACTATGCAAAAAAAAAGAGAGGACATGCACGAAAATGGTCTAGGTCAAAAATTTCTTTGTTAGCCAGAGTTTTTTCATTTTTACAAAGTACTTTTGGAAATAAAAGCTCTGATTGGTTGCTGTGGGAAACTATGAACGTTTTAACCACGAAAGTGGTTTATACATTTTATACTTGTGGCCAAGATCTTTTGCATACTAGTTGTTGGATTTCCGTCTTGATGGAAGTTTTATAATTCTTTCTATTCTTTAGCTAACAACTCTTATTAGCGCCATTTTTTTGTTTTAATTAGCTAGAATCAACAGCTTGATAAGGTTTAACACAGTTGTAATGCAAATTACAAGGTATAGCTATATTTTTTCCATAATATTGAGCGATTCAAAATTTAGTTCTCCACATTATAAAAAAAAAATTTGACGCTGTTTGAGGCGGTTTTTGGAGCGTTTCCGCTCTCAAACAGCATCAAAACACGCTTTCTTCAGAACATGTTTAGACACGTTTCTCGGCGCTTTTTTTACGAGGTTTTGGGTGAGGTTTTCTGTGTTCACCCATACAAATTAATAGCCAGGTCAAAAAAAATCCCAATAAACGTCCAAAAATGCAATAAAAACTGCCCCGAGAATAACGCGCCTAAAACACGCTTCAAGAATTGAAATGACACTTTTTTTTTAGCAAACCAAAACAGCTTCCAAAGAAGTGCGTAAAAACCTTGTCCGTGTGAATACAACGCTGTTTTACATAGGAATCAATTAAATGAAATAGGGGGTTTGGGTGCTGTTTTGGATGAGGAAACGCTCTGAAAACCATGTCCAAAATGGCGCCCAAATAAGCTTGTGAATATCCCCTTACAGCACACCAATACTTTCTATAACACTAATTTTAAAAATAGTAGTAGAACTTAACCAGAGATGGGAACTCAAGGATTTATTTTTATTATTATTATTATATTAAAAATTTAGGTTATTTTTTTCCTTTTAAGGGTAAATTTTTCTTTAAGCTAAGGACAACTGATGGATCTATTTTGTTGGTAGCTGAAATTTGATAGTAGATATGTCAGTAAATGTTAAAGCTGTGTATATTACAGATGATGTTATTTCTTCTGCAGCAATAACTGTTTGCCTGGAGCAACACATACAATTAGGGACACAGTAAAAGATCAGCAATAGAAGAAAATATGCTTTCCGACATTTTCTTTAAGTGGCCAAGGAATAAAAAACATCAAACCTCCATTTTCCAATAAAATACATATTAAATAAAATGTTTTAATTCACACTTTAGGGCTTATGTTGACTTTTAAATTAAATTCACATAAAATTGCTACACTTACAGATACAAGGACAGTTCAAGTACCAATTCCCAAAGAAATCCTTGCAATACTATATGGAGTGGATTGCAAAGGTGCAAAACCATCCACACACCAACAATGCATGATGGAGGTAGCTACTAAGTAATGTACTTGCACATACTAGTGCATCTCAAAAAACAGAATATCATTGAAAATTGAAGGGGTTCTCCAGGACTATCTTTGTATTTTTTATAGGGCTCACAAATGTATTACATTAAACATTGTAATTCATACTAGAATGAGTCTATACAATATATGGGTTTCTCCATTTGACTTAAATTATTGTTTATAAATTTTATCTTTTCAGTGGTATTCTAATTTTTTGAGATGCACTAGTGATAAAGCTTCTATTGCATGCTAATCATATTCACTTTTCACTTGTTCGTATTTGTCTGAAAACAGACAAAAGGGAAATGAAAAATGCGCAATGTTTTTCGGGCGGCCGGCAGTCTGAAAAACCCGCTGGGCAGAAAACCTGTGCAGTGGGGACTGCTGCATGGGCTTTCCGAAAGAGCCCCATGTAAAAGTTTGCGGCCGGTTTTTTCAGACGGTTTGCAAAACCGCAAACTGTCTGAAAAACCAGCCGCAATCGGTGCCGTGGGGACAAGGCCATAGGTTCTATAGGGGAAACATAGTAATCTTTGGAAATGCTTTATTTTGATCGTGCTTCTTTTATGTGCCCGAAAAACAAAAACCCGTCTACTTTAAATTCTATGTGCAGCAGATCAATGTATCAGCTGGTAACATTGTTGCTATAAGTGTTTCGTGCCCATACAACTGAAGCATCTCGGCTTGGCAGGTTGCATATTCCACTAGATTTTAAATGCAATGATAAAAAATACATGCTGTATAGACTACAGTATAGATTTCTTATAGCTGTCTATGCAGCACAGGGTACCATCAGATGTTTGGCAAATTCAAAATACTGAATCCGCCGAAAATCCAACAGTATTTCTGTGCTGTGTAGATATAGCATAAGTCAATTTGATCCCATAGTCTATGATATTTGTGTGATGCTGGTGTGGGAAAGCCCCAGACCCAATAGAAACTTTTTTAAAAGGTTTGCAAGTCTTAATATTAAATAATAGCTCATGTTTGTTGTTTTTGCACAATGCATCTGGCATTTCGATGTTGGGAAAATCTAGGGTGTCCAGGTTTTTTTTTTTTTTTTTTAGTGGGGTATTTAGAATATGTGGTAGCAGGTTGTGTCTTGAATTAGCGCCTAGCATTTTTATTGCTTACAATCCTGTAGTGGTAAGAAAAACTAAAGTTGCCCATACACTTTAGATAGCTGTCAGACAAAGTGGTTAGGTCAACAGCTATTCCACTTGACTCCTCTATACACATACATGAACTGCACAGATTGCACTGATTTTTTGGGGCAAAAGAAATAAAATGCTCTCAATCAACTCACATGAAAATAAGAGATCTTGCTTTCCTAAAAAGGGGTAGTCTCAATACAAGATTAGCTTTCCACATGTAAGGAACAGTGGATGAAGACATTTTCCAAATGTATAATTTTTGTTGTTGTTGTCTTTGTTGAGGGGATAAAATTGATTTTATCACTGAGTGCACTCAGGTTTCTCTAGGTTACTGACCTGCTCTACCCTGCTCTCTCCTGTGTTTGTTTATTTTAATAGCAGGATGACATCACACAGGTCACACACAGAAAATGCAGGCAGTTCAGACTTGAGGTTACCTGATCTAATAAAAAAAAGGAGACTAATTACTTTGTTTACTTTAGTTTTGAAGCTTCTCTGGACTTTAGATATTCATCTCATTCTCACATGTCAGAGTAATTAGCAGACCTATGAATACTGAGCTGATATGTCAATCACAGCCATGACCAGGAAGAGACAGGGGGCAAGAATGATATCTGGGTTTTGGCTTTGTGATACAGCGTGGTGAGACAACCACTTTAACATATCCTGCCGTTTACTCTGGTGGACCCTAATAACATTAGTTGGTTGGTTGATTTGCAAAAATTGTCAGCTTTTAGCTGGTATTAACTTAAATGTTCATGGGCATCTTAAATGTTACCTGTCAGCTGTTTCATGCAGCCTGAAACAAAGGGCATCATGACATAGTCACAGGCTTCCTTATTACCATAATGTTACCTCAAATTACCTTACAGGTCTCTCCTTTCTTTCCATAGGGAAAAACCTGTCAGTTGGGCTCCATTTTATCTGAAACACCAAAGCAATTTTAGAGTTCAACACAACATCACTTTTTATGAGAAAAGCCGGTGGCTATTTCATGCTTTCCGTTTTGGGTTTTGCAGCATGAAACAGTGACTAATTCCCTTTAAGCAACAGATGGTTTGTGAACTTTCATGAACAACCATGTAAAAATAGTTATATTACACACAATTTTACAGTCCAAGAAGCTGGACTGCAACTTAACACCATGTTTGAATGCAACCTCGAGCAATTCATTTACACTACTGTTGATGTTTAGGCTATGATTACTGGATTTTAAATATATACAGTGAAAGATAAGGAATAATATTTGTATTACTTTTAATGGTTTATCTTCAACAACAACATGAAATACTAAAATAATGACATAAAAAAAATGATGTTACTGTAATGAGTCTATACAAATATGGGTTTCTCTATTTGACAAATTATTCATATCAATTATCATATCATAATTATCAATTATCTAGCAATAAACTATAATAAATAACAATAATGTTAATAAATAGGAACAACAAAGTTTTATACTTTGAAAGTATTAATAAATAAGACCACTATCTTTACAAGGTCACCTTCAACTGCCAACATGAGCAGAGAACTTAGGCGAACTTCACTTGTGTTAGACCTCATATAATTTTTAATTTGTATCAATGTAAATAAAAGAAAAAAAAGAGAAGTCTACAGGACACATTAGGATAAATGTTATGGCGCTCTCCTTACAAATCTTCTGCAGGGTGTGTAACGACTTGGTAGTGGATCCGCTGGACCACCGCAAGAGATGGTATAAGCCATGCCAGGGAGCGGAATCTAAGTAGGTCCTGGTTTTCACCAGAGCCCGCCGCAAAGCGGGATGGACTTGCTGCGGCGGGAGTCTACCAGGTCGCTACCCCTGACGTGACTTGCTTGTTGTGGCAGCCGAGGGTGAGCGTGGTACAGAATTGTGAGGCGTAGACGTAGTCGTGGACAGGCGGCAAGGTCGGGGCAGACGGCAAGGTTCAGAGTCGATAAACGTAGGCAGAGGTCAGAAAACACAGCAAGGCAGTAAACACACAGGAACGCTTTCTCGAGGGCACGGAGGCAACAAAGATCCAGCAGGGAAGTGACGTGGATCCCAAAACTATATAGGGTCAGCGCCCGGCAATTAACCAATTACCGGTGCGCTGGCCCTTTAAATCCACATGAACGGCCGACAGGGGAAGAGAGCGGAACAGGAGCGAGGTCAGGTGAGTGGATGGGACGGGTGCGAGCACAGCCAGCAGCACGGTCCGTGGCACCACCCGTCCCCGCCGGGCGCCCGCAGGGTGGGACACGGGTACACCTGCGGTCCGTGGACCGGGACGCGGGGCGACCCATTACAGTACCCCCCCTTAGACCTCCCCTCCTTTTTAGGCTGCAAAAACCTGTGGATGAGATCATGATTCAGGATGTTTGATTCTGGCTCCCAGGATCTCTCCTCGGGTCCGAAGCCCTTCCAATCCACGAGGAAGAAATGCTTTCATCTGACCGTCTTGATGGCCAAGAAGTCCTTTACTTCGAAGATGTCAGCGGAATCGGCTACCGGGGAAGGCGATACATTCTTCTGAGAGAACCGGTTCAGAACCAGCGGCTTAAGGAGGGAGACAGGGAACGAGCTTGTACGTCACTGGCTTCAGCTGCCGAAGCACCTTGAAGGACCCAGGAAGCGAGGGCCCAATTTAAAACTGGGAACCTTCAGGTGCACATACCTCGAGGAAAGCCAAACTTTGTCCCCTGGGAGGAACGTCGGGGCAGGTCTCCTTTTGTCTGCCTGAGACTTCATACGGGCAAAGGCCCAAAGTAGGGAACGTCGAGTCTCTTGTCAGATGGCCTTGATATCCCGGACTTAGTCATTGACAGCGGGCACTTCCGAATCAGTGGGCAGGGGATGGGGGGGAGGGAGGTGCGGGTGGCGGCAAAAACCACAAAAAAAAGGGGGGAGACGCCGGTGCATCCCAGTCCAAAGGTTTTAAGAGAACTCCGCCCAGGGGGGGAGCTCGGCCCAGGTTGTCCCGACGCCGGATCAAAATGACCCAGGGTTTCTCCTAGAATCTGGTTTACCCCCTCCACCCGCCCATTGGACTGATGGGGAAGGCCCCGAAAAGTCCAACTTGCTTGAAGACGGGGCACAGTGCACGCCCCAAAATCGGGATACAAAAGAAACGCCTCGATCGGGCATGTGTGAAGGTACCGGAAAAAAACCGGAAGAAATCCGGCCAATTGTGGAACAGACGGCAGACCGGGGGAAAGGGGATAAAGTGGGACTCTTTGAGAACCGGTTTCCCTAACCCCAATAACAAATTCCCAAAGAAAAATAGGTGTAAAATAATGGGGGGGGGGGTTGTTGTAAGGGATTTTGGATGGGGGGGGATGAAGGGGAATGGGGGCCCTTTTTGAGAAGTGCCGGGAAAAATGAAATTTGAATTTTGCCCGAGTGGACCCCCGTATGGTGAGATAGTGTAGGGGTTTGTATGGGAAAAAAAGGGGGGGCTTGCCCCATCCAAACTTTTTCCGCGTGCCGGGGCAACGTTAATTTCGCCTGTAGGAATTTTGGATATCTGCTGGACCCCGTGAACCAACGTTCAGGAAACATAATGTGCTGTGCAGGGGGTTTTTTCACCAACCACACCCGAGGCGGGGAAGGGCACACCTTGATGTTTTTCTCAGCAGCCAAAGTAAATGCAAAGTCAAAACTGAAAAAAAAGGAAAACCCCCGGGTTTGGCAAGGGTTTAGACGCTGGCCGTTGAAGGACGTAGTTCTTGTGATCCGTAAAGTTTCCCCCACTGAAGGCATCCACCTCCAAGGGAAAATATTCTGGGGAATCAGGGGACCAAGAAGGTGCTGAGGAAAAACAGTCTTAAGAAAAAAAGCCTTTTCAGCTTCCGGGGGCCAACATCTCGGGTTGCATTCTTCCTGGGGAGGGCCACGATAGGGTCACCAAGGTGGAGAATGGGGAAAAAATTTCCCCGGAAATAGTTTGCAAACCCAGGAAGGCGTATCCCCCAAAGGGCCCGACGGGACAGGCCATTGTAGTACCGCAGAGATTTTTTGCTGGGTCCATTTCGGGCCCTTTAGCCGAGACTATTCCCAAGAAAGGCAGGCTGGTCGGTGGAATAAACATTTCTCCAGCTTGGCGTACATCGGTTGTTGCGCAGACGTCAAAACCCTGGGCACTTGTGTCCGATGAGTCTGAAGATCAGGGGAGAAAATCGGGATGTCATCTAGAAAACACTATGACGCAGGTGTAAAAGATCCCCGGAAACATCTTTTACAAATCTTGAAACAGTGGAGCATTCGAGCCCAAAGGGGTCACAAGATATCGAAAAGTCCATCTTGGGGATTAAAAACCCTCTTCCACTCGTCCCCCTCCCCAATTCTGTTTAGGTTTTTTTGGCTCCCGCAGGTCCAATTTTTAGAACACCTTAGGCCCCCTTGAGGCGGTCAAAAAACCCGAACAGTGGGAGAGGGAAAACGGTTTTTCACGGGACTTATTTATCCCCTTAGTCAAAACAAGACGGAGGGAGCCATCTTTTTTCGCACGAAAAAAACCCCGGGCCCCGGGTGGGGGAAGAGGATTTACAAATGAATCCTTTTTGCAAGTTCTCTTTATATAGGCCCAAAATGGGCCCGAGTCCCGGACGACACGGAAAAACCCTTCCCCGGGGGGGGATGGTTCCAGGAGGAGGGCAATTGGGCGTGAACGCCAAGTGGCGGGGAGCGATTGGCCCCCTTCCAAAAAAATACCCCCAAAAAACCCGGTACTTTCCCCACAGGCAGGCCTGGCAAAGGCTTGGTGGGGGCTGTGGGGAATTGGTAGGCACCGGTGTGGTACCCTCCAAATAGAGGTTCTGGGTTCCCCTTCCCAAAGCAGGACCTCGTCGCTTCCCGTCAAAGGTAGGGGGGTGATTTGCAGCCCGGGAAGCCCCAAAAGAATCGCCCAGGAACACGAGACAGAACGTGGAACATATTTCTCCTTTTGAAAACGCCCCCACACGGGGGATCACCCCCCGGGGTTTTGTACTGGGGGGGATCAGTAAGGGGCCCCCACTGACCGAAGAAATAAGGGAGAGGTTTTTCCAAAGGGTTACGGGGATGCGGATCGGGTTACCCCCGGAGGCATGGAGGAATTCCCAGTGACCCAGACCAGGAAGGCAGAACTCCAGAAAGATAGACCAGCATCAGATGTCACCTCCACTGGCATATCAAATGGGGAGGAGGAAACCACCTAGGGAGGGCCTCTCCTACGGCACCTGGTGTGAGGTTTCCCGGAATGGGGACTAGCGGACGGCTTCTGCGGAAATGGTGGGGCGGGGGCGGAGTAGAGACAAGGTTCTCTGCTGCGGGGGGGAAAACTCTTGCCCCGATAAATGGCCCGGTCCCCGCATGGGTTCCCATCGGAGGCTTGGGGGGGGTTTACAAGGGAGTGGGGAATATCGGAGCCAGGCAAAACAGCGACGGGGGCGTGCCGATCCTCTTTGGCGGAGCTCTTCCTCCCTTTCACGAACCTTAACATGGGGGTGGCCAGGTAAATTTTTCCCAGGGGGGAGGGAGGTCTCTTGCTGCCAAAGTTTTTTTTTTCCATGTGGCAGACCCTTTTTGAAAGAGCGAGAGGGGGGAAATCTTTCCAAGTCAGCTCCAAAGCCGGGGTACAAATTAACCGCATAGTTCCCAGGAGGAGTGCCCTGCCAAGGCTAAGGGGGGCGGTTGGGCAGAGGAGCAGCGCCGGCTCCTCGAAGAAGTGGGGAAATTCAGGAGGAAGTCTTAGATCCGCGGGCACGGGGTCTTTCCCCTGTCCCAGAGGGGGGTTTCCCCAAGCCAACCCTTTTCCGGGAAGCAGACCACCGGGAAAGGCCACCTTAGACCTCCCGAGGGAAACGATCCCCATAGTTCCAGTGCTAGGACTGAGTAATAAAACCCGGCAGAGCTTGGGACCCCCGGCAAAGCTGGGGGTAAGGAAGCTAAAGCTTGGCCCCCCGGTGGCCAAAGTAACGGCGGGTGGACGGAGCCACAGACGGAGAGGGGAAGGCGTTGGGGGGACGAAGGAGTGACCATCATGGGGGGGCTGGCCAATTGTGTGCCGTTTTGGGGATTTTTCTGCGATTGTTGGGCAACAATCGTGTAATCCCCGATGCTAGGCGAGGACCCTTGGGGGGATCTATGGGTGGATCTTTCCGTAACGGATTGGTAGTGGATCCGCTCCACCGCAGGCGATGGGGTAAGCCCTGCCCGGGAGCGGAATCTAAAATGGTCCCGGTTTTTACCGAGCCCCGCAAAGCGGGATGGACTTGCGCGGGGGGGGTTACCAGGTCGCTACCCCTGAAAGGGCTTTCTTCGGTGGAGCCCAAGGTTTGAGGTGGTCAAATCGTGAGGGTAGGATAGCGGGGAAGGCGAAAAGGTGGGGTAGGTGGAAGGTTCAGATCGATAAAGTGGAAGGTCAAAAAACGGCAAGGCAGTAAAAAACAAGGAAAGGCTTTCTGGGCGGAGGGGACAAAGATCCCAGGGAAGTGCGTGGATCCAAAATAATTTTGGGTCAGCGCCGGGAATTAAAAATTTTCCGGGCCCCTGGCCCTTTAAATCCACATGAAAGGGGGGGGCGCATTTGGCTGACAGGGGAAGAAGCGGGAAAGGAGCGAGGTCGGTGATGGATGGGGGGGTGGGGCACGGCCCCAGCACGGTCCCCGCGCCACCCCTCCCCCCCCGGGCGCCCCCGTTACAGGAGTTAGAGAGTGCTCTTTTTTTTTTGAGTTTAAATATGTCCATGAAAAGTAAGCATTCTCAATGAAGTCAGATTCCTCAATGTCTGTTTTCTAAGGGATGTCCCTTGAAGGTTTTTCAGCAGGGTTTAAAGACGGTTTTCGGTTTTTAAAGCCCTTGCAAAAACCCGGGTGTCAAAAATTTATCAAAGACCTTATGGAAAAAACCGTGCAGCGGTCCCCACTGCTGGGTTTTCCACCGGGAAGTTTTCAAAAACCACGGCGGGGCCGAAAAACATTTAACATGTTCATTCATCCGCCCGGTTTTTGGGCAGAACATGAACAGGTCAATGTGAAGGGGGAGGGCTTTTCTCCGCAAACCGTGGAGAAAAGCCACCCGCCCCTGCGGCCGTGTACATGGCCCCTTAACCTCCAGAAGTTTCTCAGCTCGCCAACTTATGGCAGAAATTTCTAGTTTGATTAATGTTGATAGAAATCTACATTTTTCAAAATATTCTTTATAGGATAATTTCATTTGCTCCAGTTTAAAAATTAGATTGTTCTAGATAACAAAGTATGTGTTTACTCAGAAAATCCATATTTTCCCACTTTATGTACTAAAGGCATTTGACTGAAATGTGTCATCTCCCTGATTTGTTTGACGTATTGTACAAAAGAGACGTACAGTTCTACTACAGTTTTAACTTTATCTGTTGTAATTTTTGTCTAGCAGCTTGAAATCTTTCTAAGATGGATCTCCTAAGGTTTGCTATAAGTATAATATCAAAGCATTCTAGCTGACCAAGTAGTCCACTACACCGTGTTGCAGCCTTTTCACCGTTGTCTTCTGGTATTACATTATTGGTTAAAAGTCCCAGTTCAGAACTCTGCACGAGCAGACCAGTGTGTCTCTGACAATCTTTTTCCAGTGAAAGTTTCAAAAACTGAAGAAAATTGTTTTGTAAAACGTCCCACTGACTTCTGGATGGTGTAGAAAAATCATACAGATGACGCAGAATTTCATGCATCCTTACAGCTCTCAGTAGTGGCACATGTACTGACTAAAGTTAGGGAATGTACAGAGCAAGGAATATAAACTAGTGGTCTCATTTGCTTTATTTTTGTTTTCAGACCACTATATTGATCAGCCACGTCACACTGCCCTCAATAACTATCAGGGCGCGTCTCCACTGCACAGGACAAATACCGCGCGGTTTGCCGGCCGGTATTTGTCCGGGTTGTGTGCCGTGCACCGGCCGCGGGGGGGGGGGCAGCCTTTCTCCCCGATGAGCGGAGAAAAGCCCGCCCCCCCCACATTGACACGCACATAGTCCGTCCAAACACCGGACGGAAGAACGTGCATGTTCAACGATTTGTCGGCGGAAAAACCGGCCTAAGGAAAACCCGTGCAGTGGGGACTGCTGCATGGGTTTTCCAGAGAGCATCATTGTGCTAGTTTTCGGCCGGTTTTTCAGGCGGTCTGAAAAACCGCAACCGGCTGAAAAACCGGCCGAAAACCCATGCTGTGGGGACATGCCCTCAATGTTCATGTCATAATGTTTAAATGTATTATGTACTTGTTATGAAAGTCTTTTTAAACAATTTCTTAGAGAGAAAAAAAGTGTTCAATGGGTGAACCGTCTTCTTTAACCTCTATCCTGACAGCCGGTCATAATAATATGGCTCTCCATTTTTTTTCTCCCCTCCTTTCAAAGACATAACTTTTTTATTTTTTCACCTACATAGACATATGAGGACTTTTATTTTGTGGGACTAGATGTACTTTCTAATGGTATAATTCACCGTACCATAGGCTATGCTGGAAAATCCCCAAAAAATAGCGGGGTGAAATGCAGGGTTTTTGCTTTTACGGTGTTCTTTTACTTCACCTTTCCAAAGCCAAAGCAGGTATAACGTTAATTATCAACGAATACTATTTATTTCATATTTCAATCATAAATATGAACATCAATCATGCATACACTTATGCTACTTGCATGATTACATTGTTGTCCATGGTGACCTTTAAATTCAAGTAGATATTACTTCTCCTACGGCATCTTCCTTTCTAGACGCAAATACTGGAGACACACGGTAGGGCTAGCGTTGCATCCGAGCGTGCAACGGCTGCCTGTCCGTGTGTCTCCACTATTGCGCGTCTAGAAAGGAAGATGCTGCTGGAGAAGTAATATCTACTTGGATTGAAAGGTCACCATGGACTACATTGAAATCATGCAAGTAGCATAAATGGATGCATGATTGATTTTATTATTATGATTGAAATATGAAATAAAATAGTATTTGTTGATAATTAACGTTATACCTGCCTTGACTTTGGAAAGGTGAATTAGAAGAGTGAGAGCTCCTGCGCAGTGGTGTGACCAATAATTAGTATACACCTAATTGTTTATGGTTAACAACCAGACATTCAGACAGGTAGTGTGAAATGATGGAGCTATGTCCAGCAATTCACTCCATGAAAACAACCAGAAATTAGATATTTAGTATGAGAATGATGGAGGTAGTTCACATTACATACATGAAACAACCAGGGCATTCAGACATATATAGTGTTGAGAATGATGGGAGCTGTAGTCCACAATTTACATACCATGAAAACAAACCAGGACATTCAGACATATATAGTGATGAGAATGATGGGAATTGTAGTCTACAATTCACATACCTGTGAAGAGATGAAGAAGATCGTGATCATGATTCTGCCCGTAATGTTATTGGATTGGCACCCCTTAAACTCGTTGGTGTGTGCTGATCATAGTAAAGAACAGTGCATGGCACCATTTCTCATTCAGGTAAATGCCGTGGCAGTGATTACCACGGGATCTAAGGAATTAAACAGCAAGGAACGGAGCCGAGTCCATTCCCTGCTGTTACCGACGGGTGTCAGCTGCAATTAGCAGCTGACACCAGCCTTCTATGTAGAGGGATTTTTGGGCATTCCCACTACATAGAACCTTACTGGCACCAGGACATATAGTAGGTCTTGTGTCAGTAAGAGGTTAAAGGGAACCTTTCAGTTGTTTCATGCAGCCTGAAGCAAGAGGCATCATGACATAGCCACAGCTTCCTCATTACAGTAATGTTACTTCAGCAGCTGCAATTAGCAGCTGACACCAGCCTCTTATGTAAAAATTTACTGACACCAGGACGTACCAGTACATATGATAGTGGTAACATATCATACTATAAGAGAAAATTGGTCAAAATGGGAGATATCGAAGTTGAATTGACACTAATCAAGAAATATTTCTCACTTTTAATCTCTTTCATGATATTTCTGGTAACTGCATAAATTTTTATATTAATGAATTGCTCACAGGTGGTAAAGGAGAGCAGAGATGTTTTCCCTTTACTAGGGTCAGAAACAAAATGCTCTACCTCTTTTATGACTTCCCCAAAAAATTGTAAACTTTCCACTATTTGGGATCCAACTTGGTTATCACTCCTTCTGAAGGGGAGTCTATGTGTACTGAGTGCCCTGACACACAGACTCTTTTTTATACATTTTTCCAATTATTGATTTCACAAGTTAACACCTCAGTAAGCATTTAATTTATTTTTCTAATGTGCTTTATCTTGTATGAAATGAAAGTACACATGTTGTATGCTCCATTGAACACTTGTGCTTATTTAGTCTTTGGGCACAATTTTTCCAGTCATTAAAGCCATCTAGTGCAATCACTGTTTTCCCACCAGTCAACATGGGGCACAGAAAAGCCTCGCTGTACTTTCTGAATTTACTAAATAAGGACCTGTTTCCTTTTCTTCATTTACTGTTTTATTAAACGATGTTTGTCAGCATCTTGAACTTGGTGCTAAATTGCCTCCTCGATTTGGAGAAGTCAGCATCCATATTTTCAATAAAGCCATTGATGTCTACATCTCTAGTATTTATTATATTCATTTGTATAGCACCCTCATAATCCACAGCACCGTACAGAGATTGTCATTATTCACATTGGTCCCTGTCTCCATTGGGGCTCACAATCTAAATTCCACATTATCCCATCAGTATGTTTTTGAAGTGTAGGGGGGAAACAAGGTTATCTGGAGGAAACCTACAGAAACATATGGAGAACATAGAAACTGCTTGCAGATGTCTTCCATGGTGGGATTTGAATCCAGGTACCGCACCACCCAACAATGCTAACCTCTGAGCCATCATGCTCTAGTAGCATCATTCAGCAAACATTCTGTGGTATCCCAGATAATCTGGCAGTACCGCTGGCTCCTTTGCACCTGAAACTTCCTCTCTAGAAAGTTCAGGCTCCTGTCTGGTGTCCCCACTGCCAATCATAATATATTTTCAAGTATCCTGCTACTTGTGCTAGAAGTTTCCTGCTTGGAAAAGAAAGTGTCACTGCTTTTTCTAACTCCTTTGCAGTTCACATGCTCTTTTGTTTAGCATGTTTGGATTATTCATCCCCACTAAATCTTTTCCACCCATTGCTCATTTTTAAATAATACATTTCCACTGTAAAAAAAAAAATGGAAAAAAATATATAGGAGACTGATATAAAATTCTGTAAATCAGAAATCACTGAATGGAAACTATGGAAATATGAAAACAAAAGTTGTCACACTTGATTCTCAAGAGTTAGGCCTTGCGAAACCTTCAATGAGCAAAAAAGCAACGAGGAAAGGCAATAAGTAAGAACTCAGCATGAAAAGGCCAGCCATATTTATGAAAAGACCATGCATGAAAATATCATGAATAAAGTGATACACAATGACAATCACGAAAAGATGGCAAATATAAAAAATGGAGGTGATTCACAGGTTACCACTATGCTTCTAGTCATATCATTGACAAAAGAATACAATGTAAAGTAATAGCATTATACATAAATCACTGAAAACCCTGTACTAAAACTTCAGTTTTACTGGTATACCATTTTAAAAAAACACAAGTAACCACATGGCAGAATAGATGCATAGCAAATGAATACAAGTAAGATACCAAACCAGGGATTTGGAAGAATTTTATTTTTTATATATATATATATATATATATATATTATATATATGTATTATATATTTGTGGGGGTTAGCCTCAGCGTTCAGGTAGCAGCCTGGGATTTGGAGACGGAGACAGGGAACAGCATAAAAGTCCAAGTCCAGGCCATGCCTGGGTTTATTAGAATGGCAACAAAACAAAACAGCCTTAATTTTCAGGCAAAACATACAAAAACAAAATCCTGCTGGGCTGAGCTCTAACTAAACAGTAATGGCCCTGACTCACCAGAGACACACTAGTGCCTCTTGTACATAGACCAATAAAACGAGTAACAGGGCTGCTTACCATGTGGCTTGCAGTATTCCACCAGCAGCCATGACGGGCCCTGCAGACCCAGGATTTATAGGCCTGAGCCCCGCCTCACCTGGGGCGTGGGAGTGGGGCCCCCACACCAGCTCTTTGACCACTCCGGGAAAAGCCGACCGGACACAAGCGGATTGGAACCGCTTCTAAAAAACACATGTTCAGCAGCCCTAGTGCTACTGACAAACAGGACTGTCGGCTCTCCCTTCACTGAGTCCCGGCCACTCGGTGACACGCATCTGTCCATGCGATCCCTTTTAGTCACATATGAGAGCGTTCTAGGGGAAACATATCTTCCTTCCACAACGTCGCCTGTCAATGTCTACAATATATTATATATATATATATTTTATATATATATATATATATATATATATCTCCCAAAAATAAAACCATAGATGGAATACCCAAGAAAGCAAGAATAAATGAAAAAAGCCTAATTACAACTAATTAAGTTGCTCTGTCAAATGCTGGTGAAACTGCCCCAAAGAGAGCGCTCCCAGGAGGCTCTTCCTAGAAGTCCATAAAGTTGATATAAATAAGCACCAACAGCTAACAAAGACAAAGGGCCACATGTATGAAGCTCGCCACGTCGGAGCGCATCTTTCCGCCAGTTTACCGGCGAAATCTGCGCCTGATTTTTTTCGGCGCCGGTGCGCGCTCATACATACCATGTAAAGTCCGCCTCGCCAGTGTATGGGGCGCAGTGCGGGGACTTAGGCGCAGTGCGGGACTGCGCCTAAGATTCGCCGGCCGAGGTAGTGTGATCATACATGCGGTGTAAAGTCCGCCGCGCCTCGCCAGTGTGTGAGGCGCAGTGCGGGACCTAGGCGCAGTGCGGGACTGCGCCGAACATCTATTTCCGATTCGAGACAGGCTGGAAAACAGCGAGAAATCATTAAACAGTCCGTGCGGAGTATGAATAAAAAAAATCGCCTTTATAAAGGCGGAAAAATTCTCTGAAAAAGAGTCAAGCCTTTTAAAAAAAAAAATAAAAAAAAATCCCTTTCCAAAAATCTAAAAGGCGTCTGGGAAAATTTGGATATTGAGAATTCCCGGGAAATCAGAAATGCAAATTCTGTAAGCTTTTCTCTTTGGGTCGGAGAAGCCACCCATCAGAATGGAAAAGGGGTCCCTTAAAGCTATGGAGAAGTAGGGCCCCAATCAAATAAAAAGGCGGAACAGTTAAAAAATACAGTAAAAAGGCAGAAAAGATGATTGGTTGAGCTAGAGGGCTTGGTATGGGGCCAATAGAATAGGGGGACGGGCCCCATTAAAACCCTATGGGAGTTAGAAAACCAATAAAAAATCAAAGGGGGGGACGTTCAAAATACAGTAAAAAATGCAAAAAAGAGTGTTTGGTTTGAGCAGCGGGGGTTTGGCAATCCTGGCAAAGAGCGCGGTATTGTCCATTTTTTGTTAGGGAGAGATCGGGGAATAAATTCTCGGCGCTCTGCCAAGCCCCTAGTCAACCAATCCCCCTTTTTTTCCCCTTTTTTCTGTATTTTGATGTCCGCCTTTGAAAAAGATTGGTAAATTTTTTCCTAGGGTTTTAATGGGTCCCCGTGTCCTATTCTGATTGGTCAATACCCTCCCTGGTTATAATGGGCCCGTCGTCCCATTCTGATTTGGTGGTTTTTGCGACCAAAGAGAAGGCTTACAGAATTTGAAATTTTGTATTTTTCCCCGGAATTCTCTATTTGCAACCCGTGTTGCGCCGGTTTTTGGGGACAAAGGTTTTTGTGATTTTATTTATTTAGTTTTAGAAGGTTTCAGCTCTTTTACAGAGAATGTTTTACCTTTAAAAAAAACATTTTTTTAATCATACTCCCTGCCGCCCGGGGCTGAGAGCGAGATTTCATTGCCCCCCTCTCTCCATAGATTCAATGGGGCAAATAGCTGCGCTTGATTGGCGGGACAGCCCAAACCCCGTATTCAACCAATCGTTTTTTCATTTTTTACTGTATTTTGAAAATGTCCCGCCCTTTTTAAATTTTATTTGGGCAATATTTTCCAGGTTTTAAAGGTTCACTGTGTCCTATTCTGATTGGCTGGTTTTTTGCCGCCCCAAAGGAAGCGTTACAGAATTTGATTTACTGTATTTTCCCGGGAATTTTCTAAATCCCATTTTGATGTTGCCCCGGTTCGGCAAACAAAGGGATTTTTAGGGGTTTGATTTATTTTGTTTATAGAAGGTTTCGTTATTTTATTAAAAAAAAATGATTTTTTTTATCTACTCCATGCCGCCCGGGGTGAGAGCCGGATTTCATTGCCCCGATCTCCCATTGACTACAATGGGACAAGTAGTCGCGCTCTGATTGGTGAGTAGCCAAGCCCCGGTACTTCAACCCAAACAGCTCTTTTCTGCATTTTTCTGTATTTGAACTGTCCCCCCTTTGATTTTAATTGGTTCTAATTCCCATAGGCTTTCATTTTTGGGCCCGGTTGCCCGCCCGCTGTCAAAAAAATCCGTCTTTTCTGTATTTTTAATGTATTTTGAACTGTACAGACTTTGATTAAGATTGGTCCAAACTTCACCATAGGTTTTAATGGGTCCCTGTCGCTCCTATTCTGATTGGCTGGTTTATGCCGACCAATGAGAAGAGCTTACAGAATTTCAATTACTGTATTTCCCGGCAATTTCCAAGATCCTAATTCCTGATATTGCACCGTTCTAGATTTTTGGAAAGTGATTTTATTTATATATGTTTTATTTTTGAGGTTTGAGCTCTTTTTCTGAGAATGTTTTACGCCTTTATAAAGGCGATTTTTTTTATTCATACTCCATGCCGCACGGCGCTGAGCGCCGAGATTTCTGTTGCGATCTTCTATGTTTCCTCTCATGTTCCGTTCTCGCTTCACTTCACCTCTGCCGGGTCATTTAGACCAGAATCAACCAGGTCTGACTGTCGGAGCTGGTGAGAGATGCAATGCGACTCACTTTGCTGACTCGCGATCGTACATGCCTCGGAGTTTTCGAGCGCGCCGCGTCCCGCCCTGGAACGCCCACACCGCGGCCACACCGCGCCCATTGCACGCCCATTCATGCGGGGCGCAGCTGAAAGTGGCGAATGCTGCGTCTAACATCGCATCCCTGCGTCCGACAGCGGATTCGAGCCGGTGAGGCGCAGGATACGCCAGAAAACAGGCGTAAATCCCGTTCATACATGTCACCCAAAGAGTTCAAGAAAAAATATATAACCAAAAGTAAATAAAACTCAACGCATTTCCCTGCTTGTTTGGTTCATCAGGGAAAAAAAGAAGCTCAGAAAAATAGATACCGTATATACTCGAGTATAAGCCGACCCGAGTATAAGCCAAGGCACCTACTTTTACCACAAAAAAAATGGGAAAACTTATTGACTTGAGTATAAGCCTAGGGTGGAAAATGCAGCGGCTACTGGTAAATTTCAAAAATAAAATAGTTACCAATAAAATTTCATAGGCAGGTATATGTCCCCATAGGCAGTTATAGGCAGGTATATGTCCCCCATAGGTAGCTATAGGCAGGTTTATGTCTCCATAGGCAGTTATAAACAGGTTTATGTCCCCATAAGTAGTTATAAACAGGTTTATGTCCCCATAGGTAGTTATAGGCAGGGTTATGTCCCCATAGGTAGCTAAAGGCAGAGTCATGTCCCCAGAGGTAGCTATAAGCAGAGTCATGTCCCCATAGGTAGCTATAGGAAGAGTCATGTCCCTATAGGTTGCTATAGGAAGAGTCATGTCCCCATAGGTAGCTTTAAGCAGAGTCATGTCCCCATAGATATCTATAGGCAGAGTCATGTCCCCAGAGGTAGCTATAGGCAGAGTCATGTCCCCATAGATAGCTATAGGCAGTCTTGTCCCCATAGGTAGCTATAGGCAGTCATGTCCCCACAGACAGTTATAGGCAGTCATGTCCCCATAGGTAGTTATAGGCAGAGTCATGTCCCTATAGGTAGCTATAGGCAGAGTCATGTCCCCATAGGTAGTTATAGGCAGTCATGTCCCTGTAGGTAGTTATAGGCAAGGTTATTTTAAAGTAAATAAATAAATAAATACAAGTACAGTACTCACCTCGGTCCCTCGCCATTTCGCCTCCTTGCCACTCCGCCCCTAGGCGCTCCACTCGTTCCTCTTGCCGGCACAGGCAGGTGAGGTCATCAGGCCACGCACGAAGCGTGACACACGCTGCCTGTGCCGGAAACTCCGGTCAGCCGCCAGTTAGCAGCCGCCCGGAGTCCACTGCAGAGCAGGGAGCGCTCGCTCTCTGCCCCGCAGTGGTATCTTCTCCTGTATTTGTTCTGGAAGGAGTGAAAAGGACTAGCTACTGAATATCCTGCACTGATTTAAAACCTATGGCGATGGGCGGAGTGCAAAAAGCCAATGAGGCAGCCACTCCTCATACAGACTAAAAAAACACTGTTTGGCTATGCACATCCAAAAACATTTTGGAAAAAAATAAGTATAGGTGCACACTGGCGAGGCAATAACAGACATCTATTCCAAATGTCAGCGGTCACTATCAACTAAGAAAACATCAAAAATTCCTATATGCCTTTGATGTTTTCTTAGTTGATAGTGTGCCGCTGACATTTGGAATAGATGTATGTTATTGCCTCGCCAGTCTGCACCTATACTTATTTTTTTCAAAAAATGTTTTTGGATGTGCATAGCCAAACAGTGTTTTTTTCATATATCCTTAGCAGTAATGCATTTTTCAAAAATTTCTATATGCTTTTGATGTTTTCTTAGTTGATAGTGGGCCGCTGACATTTGGAATAAACTTCTATGTTATAGTAAGGATTTGTGCCTACTTTCTTATTCCCTCCTTTTTGGATGTTCCATGTATGGATATATTTTTGGGAGGGCATATAAAACTTTGTTTTTCATTCATTGCCTTATTATATCGGATATAAGTGAATTACATTGTGATCTACCAACGAAATCCACTATATGTATACGGCTTCAGGTCACATGAGTTACAGATATATAACCCTGTTAATCTCATATAGTTTCTGATAAGTGTATATTTAGTGGCGGTATATTAATTTAAATCTCTATAAATAGAAGTACATATTTTTATATAGTGGGGTTCATTCCCAAAGACAGTCTTTACAGATGAAACCAGCAGCAATGTTGGTGCAAATGAAATAGGTGGTTCTTTATATTGCTACATGTTAAACGCAAAAATAAAAAAACAAACACAACAAACGGCTTGCTTCAGCCGTTAGTGATGAGGAGCGATCACTAAAAAAAATCTAGATCGAGTTGATTGCCGATTTTAAAGAAAATCATGTCAATTTTCTATCTCGATCTCGATCAATCACCAATTCCCATTAAAGTCAATGGGAGAAGATGATCAGGTTAAAATTTATACCAAAACAGGTGAGAAGTTGGAATTACCATCCAAAACAGTAAACTGGATACGTGGTACAACTTAGTAAAGACAATTTGGCTATAAGAGTCACAGAAAAAAATTCACACGCTAAAATAATTCATTTTTTTTCAATGGCTAACTGAAAAGATGAGGACAGCGTAGCTATAGCAGGTACATTGGTAGCAGCTGCTACGGGGCCCTTTGACATATAAGAAGACACCGGTATTGGAAATGGTACATGGTAACTGGCAGGAGCCCCCTATCACTTTTTGCACCAGGGCCCAAGAACATATCATATGTGTGGTGGCAGCAAGAACATCCCGACGGGGAACAGGAAGGTTCAGCTGGCAAGGCCGTAGTTATAGGGGGGTGCGGTGAGAGCCAGGGCTGCCGTCAGTCATGTATTAACCGTTTCAAGGCCTCATGCAGCTAAATCAAATCTGGCCCCCACTCATTACTAGTTCCTATTTTTAACATATCACTGGGCCCCTTTTTGATTAGGGCCCCTGACAGGAGTACTGCCCTATTGACACACCTGGCACCCCTTTTACAGTAGCCTGACCCCAAAACCAGCAAAAATTACCCTATGGACACTCAGAATAAAATTTGCAAGAAGAAATGAATATTCGAAATAAGAATTTTTGCAATATGACCTTTACTATTGCTGTCTTTTACAGTGGCTTGACCCCAAAACCAGCAAAAAGGAACTTTTGGACACTCAAAATAAAATTAGCAAGAAGAAAAGAGTTTTTTAAACAAAATTTTTTGAATAGGACCTTGACTATCACTGTCATTTACAGCAGCATGACCTCTAAACCAGCAAAAACAGTGGGCGACATGTATGAAGATCGGCACGTCGGAGCGCCCGTTTTTGAGCGCTCAAACGTGAAAGCTGCGCCTCATGTGTGTCGGCGCCCGAGGTGCGCTCATACATGCGGTGTAAAGTCCCCTGCGCCTTGCCAGTGTGTGAGGCGCATTGCAGGACTTAGGCGCAGAAGGATTGCGCCTTACCTGTATCTCCATGGATCGGAAGATTCGCCGCCCGAGGAGGGGTGCTCATATATGCGGTGAAAAGTTCCCTGCGCCTCGCCAGTGTGTGAGGCGCAGTGCGGGACTTAGGCGCAGAAGGACTGCGCCTAACATGTATTCCGATTCAAGACAGACTGGAAAACAGAAATCATTAAACATGTTAGTGAATAGCAAAAAGAGTTGTCTTTCAAATGAATAAATGAATGAATAAAAAGAAAAATCAAAGCTGTCTAAAAGCGATTAATTGTATTGAAAAAGTGGATCATTTAAAATTAAAGGGAAAATATATCAGATCGCTCAAGAAATAAATATCAGCTCTCAGCTCCGTGAGGCATGGAGTATGAATAAAAAAAAATGTTTTTATTAGGTGTAAAACATTATCTGAAAAAGAGCTCAAACCTTCTAAAAAAATACATAAATAAAATCACTAACAAAAAATCAAGAACGGCGCAACATCAGGAATTGGGATATTGGAAATTGCCGGGAAATACAGTAATTCAAATTCTGTAAGCGTTTCTCATTGGTCGGCATAAACCAGCCAATCAGAATAGGAGCGACAGTGACCCATTATAACCTATGGAGTAGTATTGACCAATCAAATGAAAAGGCGGGACAGTTCAAAATACAGTAAAAAATGCAGAAAAGAGCTGATTGGTTGAACTAGCGGGGGCTTGGCTTTCCCGACCAATCAGAGCGTGAGCTACTTTGTCCCATTGTAGTCTATGGAGAGATGGGGCACTGAAATCTCAGCTCTGTGAGGCATGGAGTATTAGTAAATAAATGGTTTTTATTAAGTGTAAAACATTCCCTGTAAAAGAGCTAAAACCTTCTAAAAACATACATCAATCAAATTACTAACAACGCGTTTGTCGCCGGGACCGTCGCAACATCAGGAATTGGTATATTGAAAATTGCCGGGAAATACAGTAATTCAAATTCTGTAAGCACTTCTCATTGGTCGGCAGATCATTTGTTAGCCAATGATCAATAATATGGGGCTAACGAAAATAAAGAAATAAGAATGAGTTCATTGAATTCATATTTATTTGTTTCTTTTCGTTACACCCATATTATTGTTCATTTTATATACACATCGGCACAACTTCGGGAGTCTTATCATTTGATTTCTGCCATGTACAGTTTTATTACAGATTGCATTAGAAAACCCATAAGAGCGTCGCTCACTCTCCCATTGGCCCAAATAATCGCACCTATTTTAACTTAGCCAATCGCAAACAGAGCTCGCTCTGCATTTCTTTTCCCCATAGAACTCTATGAGATAAGTAGCTCACCCGCTGATTGGCTAAGCAGGACGAGCCCCTCTTCCCCCCAAACCAATCACAGTGCTAGAATATTTCCATAGACAGTAATAACTTTTAGGGCGCCCTTCTATCACACCCTTCTTGCTCCACTACATATGATTGGTAGATTCATATCTGCCGCCTGGTCTCAACCAATCAGCTCTTGTCTTAATTTTTGACTGTATTTTGAACTGTCCCGCCTTTTCATTTTATTGGTCAATACTACTCCATAGTTTATAATGGGTCACTTTCACTCCTATTCTTATTGGTTGGTTTATGACGACCAATGAGAAGCGCTTACAGCATTTGAATTACTGTATTTCCCGGCAATTTTCAATATCCCAATTCCTGATGTTGCGCCAGTCCGGACGACAAATGTGTTGTCAGTGATCTTATTTATTTATGTTTATAGAAGATTTTAGAATATTTTACACCTAATAAAAACGATTTATTTACTAATACTCCATGCCGCACGGAGCTGAGATTTCAGTGCCCCGATCTCTCCATAGACTACAATGGGACAAAGTAGCTCGCGCTCTCTGATTGGCCGGGATAGCCAAGCCCCCGCTAGTTCAACCAATCAGCTCTTTTCTTCATTTTTTACTGTATTTCAAACTGTCCCGCCTTTTCATTTGATTGGTCAACACTACTCCATAGGTTATAATGGGTCACTGTCGCTCCTATTCTGATTGGTGCTTTCCTGCCGACCAATGAGAAGAGCTTATAGAATTTGAATTACAGTATTTCCCGGCAATTTTCTATACCGCAATTCCTGATGTTGCGCCGGTGACGGCGACTAACGCGTTGTTAGTGATTTGATTGATGTATGTTTTTAGAAGGTTTTAGCACTTTTACAGAGAATGTTTTACACTTAATAAAAACCCATTTATTTACTAATACTCCATGCCTCACGGAGCTGAGATTTCAGTGCCTCCATCCCCCTCCAAGACTAAAATTTGGACAAAGTAGCTCGCCCTCTAATTGGCCGGATAGCCAAGCCCCCGCTAGTTCAACCAATCAGCTCTTTTCTTCATTTTTTACTGTAATTTTGAACTGTCCCGCCTTTTCATTTGATTGGTCAACACTAACTCCATAGGTTATAATGGGTCACTGTCGCTCCTATTCTGATTGGTTTGCTTTCTGCCGACCAATGAGAGATGCTTATAGAATTTGAATTACAGTATTTCCCGGCAATTTTCTATACCGCAATTCCTGATGTTGCGCCGGTGACGGCGACTAACGCGTTGTTAGTGATTTGATTGAAGTATGTTTTTAGAAGGTTTCAGCTCTTTTACAGAGAGTATTTTACACTTAATAAAAACAATTTATTTACTAATACTCCACGCCGCATGAGATTTCAGTGCCTCCATCTCTCCATAGACTACAATGGGACAAAGTAGCTCGCCCTCTAATTGTCCGGGATAGCCAAGCCCCCGCTAGTTCAACCAATCAGCTCTTTTCTTCATTTTTTACTGTATTTTGAACTGTCCCGCCTTTTCATTTGATTGGTCAACACTACTCCATAGGTTATAATGGGTCACTGTCGCTCCTATTCTGATTGGCTGCTTTCTGCCGACCAATGAGAAGTGCTTATAGAATTTGAATTACAGTATTTCCCGGCAATTTTCTATACCGCAATTCCTGATGTTGCGCCGGTGACGGCGACTAACGCGTTGTTAGTGATTTGATTGATGTATGTTTTTAGAAGGTTTTAGCTCTTTTACAGAGAATGTTTTACACTTAATAAAAAACATTTATTTACTAATACTCCATGCCTCACGGAGTTGAGATTTCAGTGCCTCCATCTCTCCATAGACTACACTGGGACAAAGTAGCTCGCCCTCTAATTGGCCGGGATAGCCAAGCCCCCGCTAGTTCAACCAATCAGCTCTTTTCTTCATTTTTTACTGTATTCTGAACTGTCCGGCCTTTCCATTTGATTGGTCAACACTACTCCATAGGTTATAATGGGTCACTGTTGCTCCTATTCTGATTGGCTGGTTTATGCTGACCAATCAGAAGCGCTTACAGAATTTTTCATTACTGTATTTCCCGGCAATTTCCAATATCCCAATTCCTGATGTTGTGCCGTTATTGATTTTTTGTTAGTGATTTTATTTATGTATTTTTTAGAAGGTTTGTGCTCTTTTTCAGGTAATATTTTACACCTAATAAAAACGATTTTTTGATTCATACTCCATGCCTCACGGAGCTGAGAGCTGAGAGCTGAGATGTATTTCTTTTGCGATCTTATATATTTTTCCTTTAATTTTAAATGATCAACTTTTACAATACATTTAATCGTTTTTAGGCAACTTTGATATTTATCTTTATTAATTAAATAATTGTAACGGTCCCGGGCTGTGGATCCACTGGGCCACCGCAAGCAATGGCGGAAGCCACACCAGGGAGTGGAGTCTAAGTGAGTCCCGGTGTTCACCAGAGCCCGCCGCAAAGCGGGATGGACTTGCTGCGGCGGGATTCCACCAGGTCGCTACCCCTGATGTAACTTGCTTGCGGTGGTAGCCAAGGAATAGCGCGGTACAGAATCGGCAGGCAAACTCGTAGTCTGGGACGAGCCGGAAGGTCGGGGCAGGCAGCGAAGGTTCGTGGTCGGAGAACGTAAGCCGGATGGACTGGTACACAGGATAGACAACCGGAACGTAGAAAGGGCTTCCTCGCATAGGTAATGAGCACTCTGGAATCGGCGAGGGCCAGGAAGAGTGGTAGCGTAAATATAGGGACAGCGGCAGGTGTTTTCAATTATGGGCGTGCTGGCCCTTTAAATTTGCGAGAGCCGGTGCGCGCGTGCCCTAAGGAGTCGGGGCGCACGCACCGGCCGCGCACACAGACCGGAGCGGGGTCGGGTGAGACGGGAGACTTGGAGGGACGGGGGAGCACTCGGGACGCGGTGCTGCCCGCACCCGGCGCGGCCAGCGTTATCGGGCAACGAGCACCCCGGGCTGCAGCGCCACTCGTAACAGTACTCCCCCCCACTTTGGTCTCCCCCTTCTTTTGCCCTGAAGAAATCTCTGGAGTAAGCTTCGGTCCATGATGTTCTCCTCCGGCTCCCAAGATCTTTTCTAGGGACCGAACCCCTTCCAATCAATAAGAAAGTAACGTTTCCCCTTGGTCTTCTTCATAGCCAGAATTTCCTTCACGTCAAAGACGTTCGAGGCATCGGCCACCGGGGCAGAGGGAGACACCCTCCGAACGTACCTGTTCAAGATGACTGGCTTTAGTGAAGAAACATGGAAGGAGTTCGGAATACGCATCGAGGGGGGGAGCCGGAGCTTGTAGGCCTCCGGGTTGATTTTCTTCAAGACTTCAAAAGGGCCAAGGAACCGGGGACCCAGTTTGTAGGACGGAATCCTTAGACGAACATATTTGGAGACAACCAGACCTCATCCCAGGCTTGACGAGGGCGGAGACCTCCTGTTTTTACCCGCCTGGAGCTTCATCCGAGCACAGGCCCGGAGCAAAGATTGCTGCGCGTTGTCCCAAATAGACTTCAGGTCACGGATCAGGGAGTCCACAGCAGGAACGTCCGAGACCGATGACAGCGGGAGGGGTGGGCGCGGATGTAGTCCATACACCACGAAAAACGAGAGAAGCGCCCGTAGAATAGAGTCCAAGGAATTGTGGGGGAAATTCGGCCCAGGGTAACAAGTTCCCCAATCATCTTGCTGGGCCGGGGACGAAATGACGTAGGTAATTCTCCAAGATCTGGTTAATTCTTTTACCTGCCCGTTCGACTGCGGATGGGTAAGGGAGGAAAGTTCCAAATCACTTGGAGCTGGGAACAGAGAGACCGCCAGAAAGGGGGGAGACAAATTGAACTCCGCGATCGGACACAATGTGTCGAGGAAGGGCCATGCAGGGGGGAAGACATGCAGGAAGAAGGGGTTGCAGACGAGGTGCTGCGGTTAGTCCGGGCAAGGGTACAAAATGCGCCATTTAGAAAAGCGATCGGCGATGACCCAAATGACAGTATTACCCCCCGGACGGCGGGAGATCGTGATAAAGTCCATGGCAATCTGGGACCATGGACGGTCCGGGACGGGCAGGGGAAGGAGCAATCTGCCGGCTTGAGGTGGGGTGTCTTGTTGCGACCACACGAAGAGCACGAAGGCCAACAAAATCCTTCACATCCTTGATTAGGTCGGGCCACCAGTAGTCCCGACCAATGAGCTGTGCCGTCTTCGAGCTCCGGGGGGCCGGCAACCGAGAGCCATGCCCCCAAATTCAGGATTCTCCTCCGAAGTGATGGACGTACATAGGCCTTGCCCGGAGGATCTGCCGTAAATCCACCGGAGCCACGGTGATCAGACGGTTTGGGAGGAATGAGGGTGGGAAGGTTTGGAATCCTCCCCTACCACGTCCGACGCCGTGCGAGCATCGGCTTTGACGTTTTTCTCGGCTGGGCGGAAATGGATCGTGAAATTGAACCCCGCGAGAAGAAGAGGGCACCAACGCGCCTGCCGGGGATTAAAGGCGCTGAGCCGTCTGGAGATACACCAGTTCTTGTGGTCCGAGTAGATAGTAACCGGTTTGTGGGGCCCCCTTCAAGCAGATGAGCCACTCTTCAAGGGCCAATTTAATGGCCAACAGCTCACGGTCACCAATAGTGTAGTTCTTCTCCGCAGGAGAGAACGTTTTCGGAAAGAACCCGCACGTGACCTAACTTGCCCTTGGAATCCCTCGGGAGAGAGCACCGCCTGCTCCTACGGATGATGCGTCTCACCTCCAGAAAAAACGGGTTCTCTACGTCGGAAAGAGACAAAAACGGGAGCCGATGCAAAGGCCGCCTTGAGCGGGAGAAGGCATCCCTTTTGGCCGCTTGTGGGGCCCCAGCCTCGGATTGCCAGACTTCTTAGTAAGGGCCACAATGGGAAACCACCAGCTCGAGAAGTGTGGAATAAACTGGTAGGTAATAATTTGCAAAGCCTAGGAAACCCTTGAATGGCCCGTAGGCCAGTTGGACGAGGCCACTGCAGGAGGCCGACTGTTTGGCCGGGTCCATTTTGAAGTCCCTTGAGGAAACAAATTATACCCAAGGAAGGGCAGGCTGGATTGGTGAAATTGGCATTTCTCCAATTTGGCGAAGAGGCGATTCTCCCCAAGGCGATGAGGACCTGGCCACTGAAGACGGTGGGACTTGAGATCAGGCGAAAGATCAGTATGTCGTCCAGATACACGACAGCACACATATAAGAGGGTCCTGAAGATGTCTTAACGAACCTGAAAACCGCCCGGGGCGTTGCAGAGACCGAAGGGCATAAATTTAATATTCGAAATGCCCGTCCCCGTGGGTTTAATGCCCTCTTCCACTCGTCCCCTCTCGGATTCGGGATAAGGTTTATAGGCCTCGCAAGTCCAGTTTGGTGAAGATCCTTTGCCCCGAAGGTCGGTCGAAGAGCTCCGAGATCAGCGGCAGTGGGTTAGCGGTTTTTCACCGTAAATTTATTCAGACACGCGTAGTCGATGCAGGGTCGAAGTGAGCCATCTTCTTTTCCACAAGAAGAAGCCTGCTCGGGTGGTGAAGAGGACTTGCGGATAAAGCCTTTCTTGAGGTTGCTCCTGTTGAGTCTGACATGGCCTTGGTCTCGGGACCGACAGTGGGTAGACTCTGCCCGAGGAGGGGTCGTGCAGGCAAACAGGTCATAGGGCAATCGTATAGGGGCGTTGAGCGGCAAAGAATCAGCCTGTTTTTTTTGGGGAACACATCGGAGAAGTCTTGGTACTCTGCAGGCAACCCAGGCAACGGGTTCAAGGGCGCAGGCGGAGAAGTGGGAAGCACCCCGGGGGAGGGTGCAGACAGACAACGATGCTTGCAGTCCTGTCCCCATCGTTAACTTCGCCATCTTCCAGTCCCAAAACCGGGGCGTGGCATTGCAGCCAGGGTAATCCCAACAGGATAGCAGACGAGGAGCGGGGTAATACGTTTGAACACGATCTCTCGCCGTGGAGTGCCCTACATGCATTAGTAAGGGTCCCTACGGTACTGGATAGTGTCCGCAGGACCTCCCCCACTCACCCAAGAGATCGCCAAAGGCTTAATGGGCGAACGGTGGGAAGGGGAAGCTTCGACACCAGGGCGGGATCCAAAAAAATTTCCCGCCGAGCCGGAGTCCAAGAAGGCAGATGCTTGAATCTTCACTCCAGTACTAGAAGTGATCTGTACCGGCATGGTTTGACTGGAGAGGGACTGGGTTTACACCAGGGACCCTCTCCCACGTGCCCTAGGTGCGTGCGTTTCCCTTGCGCGGAACAAAGCGACAGCCCATCAAGAAGTGTTCAGGACTATGCACAGTATCAACATAGGTTCTCAGTGGCGGCGTCGGGCACAGCTCTTGAACTGAGAGAGCGCAATGGTCGCACTGCCATGGCTCCTCGCTGAATGATGAGGTGGTGGTACAGGAGGCCTTCTGGAATACCGAGCCACGCGCGGAAAGCGACGAGGTCGAGCAGAGTCCGCAATCCTGGCTAAGCTCTTCTTCTCCTTTCAGAGAAACACACACAATCCGCGTTGCCAGGTGGATCAACTCGGACAAACGAAGCCGGAAGATCCCTTAGGCGCTAGGGCATCCTTGACCCGGCTAGAGAGCTTTCTTGAAAGTGGCACAGAGGTGCAGCCCTCATTCCAGGTCAGCTCGAGGCCAAAGTACGGAATTGGATGGCGTAGTCCACCACACCGATGGATTCTCCTTGGCTAAGTTCAGCAGGAGTGCGGTCTACGCCGACCGAAGCCCGTGCCGGTTTTTCCTCAAAAACGCAACGAACTCCTTTAAGAAGGCCATGCAGGACACCCCACCAGAGGATCACTCCTATACCCAGAGGGGGTTGCCCCACGCCAGAGCCTTCCCGAAGAACAGGCTGAGGACAAACCGCCACTTTTGTTGCGTTCGGACCGGGAACTCGGTCGGTCCATTAGCTCCACGATGCCATAGAGCCTGAGTAAAATAAAGCCCCCCTGCATAGTTTCTGGTTCTCCCTCGAACTTTGAGGGAAGCGATAACCGGAGCTTAGGCCCAAGGCGGCACGGCTGTGCAGGAAAACGGAGATGATGCGGAACCTGCCATTGGGAGCCGACGAGCTGCTGCACAAGGACGCAGCTGATCCCAGCTGCTGTGCTGCTGCGTCAGCTACTGTACTGCTGGGCAACCGATGGACTTCAGATCTCCAGGCTGGGTTAACGGAACCTAGGCAGGATCCATGGGCCAATTCCAACTGTAACGGTCCAGGGCTGTGATCCCACTGGGCACCGCAACAATGGCGGAAAGCCACACCAGTGAACGAGTCAAAGTGGGTCCCCGGTGTTCACCAAGCCCGCTTGCAAAGCGGGACGATGGACTTGCTGCGGTGGGATTGCCACCAGGTCCCTACACCCTGATTTGACTTGCTGCGGTGGTAAGCCAAGGAATGCGGCGGTACAAGAAATCGGCGGCAGCAAACTCGTAGTCAGGACGGGCCGGAGGTCGGGGCTGCAGCGAAGGTATCGTGTTGGAAAAACGTAAGCCGGCGATACTGGTACAACGGATCGAGAACCGGAACGTAGACGGGTACCACGCATATGTTTCAGAGCGCTTATGAATCGGCGAGGGCCAGGAAGAGGTGGAGCATAGAAATAGGGCAGCGGCAGGTTTTTCACTTATGGTCGCGCTGGCCCTTTAAATTTGCGAGAGCCGGCGCGCGTGCCCTAAAGGGGCCAGGCGCGCCCCACGGCCGCGCGCACAGACTGGAAAGCGGGTCAGGCAGGTGACTGGGAGACGGGGGTGCACACGGACGCGGCGCTGCCCGCACCCGGTGCGGCCCGCGTTATCGGGCAACGAGTGCGCCTGACAGGCCCGTACCCCGGCTGCAGCGCCACTCGTGACAATTACTTTCGTTTGGATGCTTTCGGTAGAGTGGTGGGGTCGGAAGTCCGATTGTAGTGGGTCATGGAGAAAGTTGGTGGAGAGATGAGAGGACAGTTGAAGGTAGACGTGCTGTTTATGGAGTTTAGAGGCGAATGAAAGCAATGAGATGGGGCGATAGTTGGACAGAAAGAAAGGGTCTAGAGATGTTTGTTAGGATGGGTGTGATGGTAGTGTGGTTAAAAGAGAAAGGAAAGGTGCCAGAGGTTAATGATAGGTTAAGGAGATGGGCGAGGGCTGGGATGATAACAGTACTATAGAGTCATCCTATGTAGTCAGTTGGCCACTGCCTATTTACGCCATCGTCCATCCTCTGACCAGGGGGGTTCCTCAGCACTCATGTACCAATGCCATGGCTGCTGTGGGGGGTTGGGAGGGAAGGAGGAGTACCAGCTCCATCAACAGCAACCTGAGTCTGGAGTCATTGATGAGCAGCTTTCTTCACCTTCCTAGTGAGGAAGGTACTCACCAGCAGCAGGCAGTAGCACCTGGAGCAGACCTAGAACCCTGGATTCTTCTGGCTACCTGCTATCATTCTGATGCTGCCACCCACCTGCTGCCACACATCTCCTTCTACCACCAACCATCTTTACCAGGGACTGGTATTGCCACCCACCTCCCCACTCTTCATTGGGCCATTATATAGCCTTCTGATGCTTCTGCCATTTCACCACTCAGGTCTCCTCATGCTGCTTGCTGCTGTCACCATGTCACTCTCTGGCTTGATGCTGCTGCTGCCACCTTCTCATTATGTCACCTAGCTGCCGCCACCTAAAAATTATGTCATTGTGTGCCACTCTCCGGCCTGATGCTGTTGCGGCTGTTGCTGCCGCTACCTCCACACTGAGTAATTGTGCCAATCTGTGGCCTACTCATGCTGCTGCCACCTCCACAATCTGTCATTGTGCCACTCTGTGGCCTACTCATGCTGCCACCACCTCTACACTATGTCATTGTGCCACTCTATGGCCTACTCATGCTGCTGCCACCTTCACAATCTGTTATTGTGCCACTCTGTGGCCTAATTATGCTGCCGCCACCTTCACACTATGACGTAGTGCTGCTCTGTGGCCTTCCTAATGCTGCTGCCACTTCCTCAATTTGTCATTGTTCCACTCTGTGGTCTACTCATGCTGCTGCCAACTCACCACTCTCTCACTTGACCACCCTGTGGTTTCCTAATGCTGTTTTCACCCTTCACCACTCTATGACGTTGCCACTATATTTGGTATTCACCTTCTTTTAATCTGTCATAAGGAATGAAAAGAACAAACACAACCGATTGTGTCTTCGGAGAAGCCGTAAGACCAGTATGACATGGTCCTTTGTTTGCATCACAATTGTCTGATGATTAGGTAGCCAAAAGCAGGAGTGGATACAAAAAAGAAAAGAGAAGCAAATATTCCATTTCCTTGTCATCTCTGTTTTGGATCAACTCCTGTTTCTTTTTGTCTTTAGCAATACTGATGGATTATTAACCGATTGAAAGCCGACACTGATGGATTAAAGGAAGGGTAAAATAATCAGTGATGTCAACGAAAAATTACTTCCAACACCCTATCCACTCTTTCGGGAGGGGGGGGGGGGAGGACAGAAAAGGTTCTGTTATAATCTGTGGAATCATCAACATAATTCACCACAATAAGTGAAAAAGTAACTGTTTGGTACATAGAGCAGTATCCCACACACAACTGTTTGGGACATAGAGCAGTATGACACACACACACTGTGTAGTTGAGAAATGTTTCACCTTATAAGTGGAAAAAGTAGCTGGCACAGAGAGCAGTATCCCAAAATAAAATATGCTGGTTCAGGAACAGGTATGTATATGACACCACACACACACACACACCACACACACACACAACACACACACACACACACACCACACACACCCACACAGTGTAGTGGAAAGGTATTTCACCCCATTAACTCTAAAATCGGATGCATTTTTCACAGAGTGCAATGTAGTGCTGCTGGAGAGAGATCCGTGTGCATAAGAGACACAGTGGCAAGTGGCAGAATATAAAATGGCTGCCCTACTTATAGAGCTGTGACATCACAGAAGCTGGCTGGCTGCTGATTGGCTACATGTCTGTGCATGTCATTGAGGGTGTTCCTTTCTTTCCTCCCATAGTTCTTTGCCCCATTTCACGCCATGTGCTCGCAGCTATTTTAGATTCGTTACCACGAATCACCATGAAATTCGGCTTTGTTTAAAATCAAACTTTTCCTGAAATTCAAAACAAATTCCACTTTGTCAGATTTGATTCGCTTATCCCTAGTTACAAACTTCCAAAAGTACCTGCTATTTCCAGAGTACCATTAACCAATTATAGATCTCCCCAACTAGAACAACACACAAAATTACCAGCACAGGCCTAACCAATGTCTCTATCCGGCTGGTGTGCACGCTCACCGGGCCTGGGTTTTCCCTTGGCCAATTTACAATCATCGATTTCGGACAGAGTTTCCTTCTGTCAACATCTGATGTCGCAGATGATGTTCACTCCGCTTTAACTCTTCCCATCTAACCGCAATGAGACAGCAGATAACTCCCTCTGATATCTATAGGTTTCAGTCCCCGGCATACACACTCACAGCTGTACTTCTGATTAGCAAGAGAGAGTAATGGCATGTTTCACTTGCAGCTTTGTTGATCTTCACCCTGACTCACTCTCACATACAGACCAACCAACAGACTGGCAGGTTTTATTTAACTGCCTCTCTAACTATGGATACAGCCCCTCCTCTGTCAGCTTCTCTGATTGGACAGCAATACAGATCTTTCCAGAACTTGCTGTAGAGTGTGTTAACCCTGTAACAGCTACATAATTACCTGTTTATCACAGAGGCACTTAAATCTTTAACTCAGGTCAAAACTTCAGAACAGCAGACTTCAATGTAACAGACCAGAATCATCAATTATATATCACATAACGGCTCCCAGTAATAAAGACAGTGGGGCCAGTCTACCAGCCCACATGCCACACCACTAGAGGTTGGCGTCTTCCCCAACCCTCCTCAAACAAACTCATCTTGTACATAGTGCTTAGTACTCCGGCATTGGACCTAGGTGTCCTACGAGAGGGTACAGACTCAAGGGCCTCAAGCGTATTTTCTGGGGGAGCAGTTGTTGGCTGCACATCTATCTCCCTGGGTGGAAAACTCACCACATCTGGAAACCCTTGTTGAGGTCTGAACAGAGACAACCCACCACCCTTCATCTAAAGGGATCCCCTCTGTATTCTGGACAGAGGCTGATACCTCTTTCACAGCCGTGGGCTCGTCAAAGTTACAGCGCCTCAACATGTTAATGTGCAGGTTTCGTGAGGGTCCACCAGTCCTTATCTGCTCCACTTCATAGATTGGGATGGAAGGGTCACTTTAACATATAGGACCACCTCCCATCCAACTTCCCCGATGGCCTCTTGGCCTTGACTGTAACTCGGTCGCCCGGTACATACCTGTCTCTCTGCGCAGGTCTCGGGTTAGGGTGTACTACCCGGTTCAAATGTTTACCCCAACCTTATGCACCACTTTTAGCTGACAGTGGTGCTCATGTGCCCATCAGGACTGGGCATATTGAGGTCACATATTGAACAGCCACTGCATATTTTGTGAAATGGTTCGCCATGACCAAACAATACGAGTGTCCTGAGGTAGAATACCGGATGTGCACCTAATCAATCATCAAGAGTAGTGATGAGCGATCAGTAAACAAATCCAAATCGATTCGATTGCCGATTTTCAATTTCGATCAATCACCAATTCCCATTAAAGTCAATGGGAAAAGATGATCATGTTAATTTTTAGACCGAAACAGGTTAGGAGAAGCTGTAATTACCATCCACAACAGTAAAGTGGATATGTGGTACATCTTAGTGAAGACAAATTTGCTCTAAGAGTCACAGAAAAAAATTCACAGGCTAAAATAATTAATTCCTTTCAACGGCTAACTGAAAAGATGAGGACAGCGTAGCTACAGCAGGTACAGCGGTAGCAGCTGCTATGGGGTCCCTCTGACACATAAGAAAACACCGGTATTAGAAATGGCACATAGTAATTGGCAGGAGCCCCCTATCACTTTTTGCACCAGGGCCCAAGAACATGTCATATGTGGTGGCAGCAAGAACATCCCAATGGGAAACACGGAGGTTCAGCTGGCAGAGCCGTAGTTATACTGGATGCAGTGGTAGCCAGGGCTGCTGTCAGTCATCTATTAACCGTTTCAGGGCCACATGCAGCTAAATCAAAAGGGGCCGGCACCCATTACTAGTTTCTATTTTTTAACATATTACTTGGCCCCTTTTTGATTAGGGCCCCTGACAGGAGTACTGCCCTATTGGCACCCCTGGCATCCCTTTAATAGTAGTCTGACCCTAAAACCAGCACAAATTACCTTATGGATACTCAGAATAAAATTAGCAAGAAGTAATGAGTATTTCAAACAAGATTTTTGGGAATTGGACATTGACTATCGCTGTCTTTTACAGCAGCATGACCCCAAAACCAGCACAGATGCCCTTATGGACCATCAGAGTAAAATTCGCAAGAAGAAATGAGTATTTGAACCAAGACTTTAGTGAATAGGTGTAACGGTCTGCGGAGGTGGATCCGCTGGACCACTGCAAGCGATGGTGGAAGCCCACACCAGGGAGCGGAATCTAAGTAGCCCCCGGTTTTCACCAGAGCCCGCCGCAAAGCGGGATGGACTTGCTGCGGCGGTAGTCTACCAGGTCGCTTCCACTGGTGGAACTTGCTTGCGGGGGCGGCCAAGATAGGCGAGGTACAGAATCGCGGGCAGGCTCGTAGTCGGGGACAAGCAGGAAGGTTAGGGCAGGCGGCAGAGGTTCGTGGTCAGGAACGTAGGCAAGAAGGTGTGGTACACGGTAATCAGGACAAGGCAACAGGAATGCTTTCTCTATAGGCTATGGGCGCTAAAGATCAGGTGAGGTGACTAGGAAGAGGCAGGCTTAAATAGGGGCAGCGGCCAGCAATAGCAAATTAAGGGTGCGCTGGCCCTTTAAATTTAACACTGCCAGCGCGCACGCGCCCTAGGGAGCGGGACCGCGCGCGCCGAGGGACAGAGGCAGCCGGAGCAGGACTGTGGCCGGGTAAGTGATGCTGGGCACCGGCAGTAGGACAAGCGAGCCCGCGACCTGACATGCGGGACGCGGGGCGCTCAGCAGTGGGACATGGACGCGCCTGCAACCCGGGACGAGGGTCACAGGGGCGTCCGTGACAGTACCCCCTCCCTTTTGCTCCCCCCCTTTCTGGACTGGAGGAATCTCTGGATGACACTACGGTCCAGAATGTTCTCCTCCGGCTCCCAGGACCTTTCCCCGGGCCCGAACCCCTTCCAGTCAACAACAAAATATCGTTTCCCCCTAGTCCTCCTCATACCCAAGATTTCCTTGACCACAAAGACATTAGAGGCATCAGCCACAGACAAAGGAGGGACTGCCTTCCGAGAGAAACGATGGGGTTTTAGTAACGAGACATGAAAGGAGTTCGGGATGGGGCATGGTGGGTGGGAGCCGAAGTTTATAGGCCACCGGGTTTATGCGCTTAAGGACCTTTGAAAGGTCCCAAAAAGTGGGTCCTAGGTTTTTAAGTAGGGATCTTGAGGCGGACATATTTGGCCAACAGCCACACCTTGTCACCCGGGGAGAAGACCGGAGGGGGACTTCTTCTTTTATCTGCTTGAGCCTTTGCGCGCTCAAAAGCCCCGGAGCAGAGATTTGGCGGATCAGACCAGAAAGGTTCTCCCTGTCCTGGACCATATTATCTGCCGCCGGACCCTCAGACGAGGATGCCAGCGGGAGAGGAGGGCAGGGATGCAGGCCGTGCACGATGTGAAAGGGAGAGGCGCCCGAGTTTCCGATCAGGGAATTATATGAAAATTCTGCCCACGGGAGCAAGTTGGACCAGTCATCTTTTCGAGCCGGGACAAAGTGGCGCAGGTAACACCCCAGAACCTGGTTGAGCCTCTCCACCTGGCCATTCATCTGGGGGTGGTAAGCTGAGGAGATGTAAAGATAGGGTGACTTACATTGGACGACACTGCCTCACACCAGGCCACAGATACCCACTACCAGACATAGTAGCGGCTGTACAAAATTTGCCCGTTCCCATGAATGAACAGCGACTGAGATAGCTTTGGGAATGGTAGGAGTTGAGAACAAAGGGCCCGCCAGAATTTAGAAACGAACTGGACCCCCCGATCCGAACGAT
>JAODAL010018657.1:0-74171 GCA_025379985.1 Phyllomedusa bahiana | reverse complement strand
AAAGCTCTTGTTTGGCCTGTCTGCTGCAACAAGTCTGTCTCCTAGTATCTCACCATCTATTAGACATGACTACTTGGCAAGCTGATCAGCTGAGCTTGGCTGCCACCTAGGGTATAAGAATAGAACTGCAATGACAGATGCTACTCAACCATAGTATTAGCTGGCCATGGATGCAGCACTCTGTGGATCCAATACTATGAACAGAAACCATAGAGAGAGAGAGTGACATCAAGAGGGTTTAAGGGGTTCATCTTCGGGGACAAAAATGATCCTCCACAGCCATTTGATGTGGAAGGTACAGGGACCTTTTAAAAGATTTTTCTTGTTTTGTATAAATTTAAACAAAACCCCTCTATAAATGAAAAGTTCTGCAATTTTAGGACATACTATGAGTGTCAATTTCTCACCATTTCCAGGATATAAGTTTGCTATGAGTGAATGAAACATTATTTTTGTACCTTCACATGCACCAAACCTGTACAATGGTCCATTAATATACAATATGAATTAGTTCTGGGACGACTACTGTATGTTGAAACTAGAATTCTATGGAAAATTGGTGATTTGTTCCAAAGTCCCACAATGTCACCCAATATAATTAAAAATATAGAAAATGAAGCAGATAACTAAAACAGATAAAGCAAGTCCTGACATATAACATCAGAAAGAGTGCTGTAATGGAAAACATTTCTAGTCCCAAAGGTAAGAGCTTTTTGGTCATGATTTATACACAATGCACCATAAAAAAAAAATAAGGCCCTCAAGGTGCCCAAAGGAGCCCTCATCCTGGGGCCCGTAAGGAGTATAGGGCAGTAGTCCCCCCCTGTTTCTTTGAAAACATACAGCCCCCAGCACTGCATGACCTCACTAATACATTTAAGACAGTACGGGCATGTAGTACCCGCATAAATTTAAAAAGGGAACTAACCACCGTTCCCGCATGCCTGCACTAATACATGCAGAGCAGTACAGGAATGTAGTCCCCCCCGTACTGTAGGAGGCGTACTAGACTGCCAATCAATTAAACAACCCACTAATACATGTAAACAGTACAGCAATTGTTAGTACTGCCGCACTGTAGAGAGGTTTACTAGCCCCCCAAACACTGAACACATCACTAATACATTTTAAAAGCAGTACAGGGTTGTAGTACCGCACTGAAATGTAGAAGGGGGCTATAGCACCATTCCTGGTGCACTGCACTAATCATTTAAAAGGGATACAGGACATGTAGTACCGCACTGTACTGTAGGGGTTCTATGACTACCAAAACACTGCAGCACCTCACCAATACATGTAAGAGTATCAGCTTTATGTGAGGGCGCTACATGCATGCACTTCACAACACATGTTCACCATGGCCCAAAAATTTTGGTATGATACAAATGTAAAAATTTTTACAAAGTTACTGATAGGTTTTTAATGGCAATTTGCTTTTCTCCAAAATGTTAAAAGAGTGATCAGTTAACAGCAATTAATTGAAAGTCAATATTGCTAGAAAATGAACTTTTTCCCCCCAAAACACATTTAACTTTATTTTCGGCCTGCCTTAAAAAAGGACCGCTAACAGTTTCAGTGATTCCCAATAACACGGTGGGGTGTTGATGGGATGGGCTGGGATCAATCTGTATGATTAAACCCCTTAGGGACCCAGCCTTTTTGGCCTTCCCTGACCCAGCCCTATTTTTAAAAATCTGACATTTCCATTTAGTGAGAATAATTTTTTTGACACTTTTCCCATCCATGTGATTCAGAGATTGTTTTTTCGGGGAACATTGTGCTTTAAGTTAGTAAAAATTTTTTATCCATACAATCCTTGTTTGTTTGTGAAAAATATCAAAATTTCATGAAAAATTTGGAAAAATTACGATTTTGAAAGTTGAAAAATTTCCCGCGGCAAGACAGATAATTATTCACCCCAAAATGTTTTTTAACTAGCATCTACCATATTCACTATGGGTTGGCATCATTTTTTAAATGTGTCTTTTTTTTTTTTTTTACGACATTAGAGGCTTAAAAATTTTATAGAAATTTTTCAAAATTTCAGAAAATTTGCAATATACATTTTTTTGGGCCACCCAGTTCTATTTGGGTTTTGAGGGGCCTGATGTTAGTCCCCCCATAAAAAATGCCACTAAGAAACAGCCCCCTTAAACGTATTTACAACACTATTTATGAAGTTTGATAACCCTTTAGATAGTTCACAAAAATTAAAGCAAAGGGGAGGGGAAATTTCAAATTTCCTTTTTTGCGTTTTAAATATTTATCCATTATTCACTGGAATACGAAAATTGACTAGGTAAATGCAATTTAAATTCAATTCCCCCTAGGTCTCCCGTTTTTAGAGATATCCATAGGGGCCCTAGTGCGTATTTGGCTCCCCAAAGCCCCAAAATAGGGGGCCCCCTAGGGGGCCCTCTGGGGTCTCATTTCAATACATTTTATTTGGGGCCCATTTAGGTTTGGGACACCCAAGGTGTTTTAAACTTAAAAAAACCCCCCCCTAAATAGACCCATATTGGAAACTACCCCCAAAGGGAAAATTTTCCAGGGTGCATTGAGTATATAGACCCCGGGTGATTCAAAAATTTTTTTTTTGCATAAGGTGTAAAAAGAAAAAAAAAAAATTTTTTCCAATAATCTCAATTTTTACAAATTTTTCCATATAAAAGGAATCCTGGAAAAAAGAACCGTAAAAAATTTTTTAAGCAAATTTTTTCCAAGTTTGGCAAAACCCACATGTGGGTGTAAACTGCTGTGTGGGCGCATGGCAGGGGGGGATAAGGGAGGGGCGCTATTTGGCTTTTGGAACGCTTTTTGGTGGGGCCATGTGCTTTTTCAAACCCCCCAAAATAGCAGAACAGGTGAAACATTCCAGAGTCGCCCCATTTTGGATTCAACACCCATCAGGGATCTCACTAGGGGTGTTTTCGCATTTTGGGAAACAGGTTTTCCCAAAGTTTTTTTTTTGATTGGCAATAAAAAGGGGGGGAAAAAACGCGTTCAGTCTTGTTTTTTGATTTTAAATTTTTACAGATTCCCCGTGCAGTGTAAGAGCATCTCCTCCTGCGCCTTTCTTTATTATTGCGCCCGGATTGTGCGATAATTTAAAGGGGGTTAACCCCCCCCCCCCCCCCCCCGGACGATCGGGGGTGGGGGGCCCGGATGGTGGGGGGATTCAGCTGAATATACAGCTGACACCCCCGCCGATCCGCGAACTTGTTTTTTAGAGATCGCCGCCCTCAGGCGTACCATACGTCCAGGTGCTTTAAACCCCCAAAGCCCTGGACTAGGATACCCCCAAGGTCGTTAAGGGGTTAAGAAAGAATCACACCACTGGCCCTTTTAAAAAGGGAGGGGTGTTTGGCAAATTTTTTTCCTTCTGTTAACCATTTTTTAATCCTAAATAAACACTGCAGTCATCTTTGCACTGCAAAAAATTGGCTAACAGGGAAAGTATCGCAGAGAAAGTTGCACCCAGTCAAAAATCTATCGCTCATCAAAGGAAAATTTCAAGGGAAGGTTTCCCATTGTTGCCAAAAAGGCTCCATGCCCCCAAGAAAACCAGCAACGCCAGGCCCAAAACTTTTTAAAAAGTTTTTTTCGCTTCGGAACGGGCTCCAGCGTACAGACTTGTCAGGAAGGCAGAGGCAGGGTGAGTGCTCTGCACGCACTGTAGGGGGGGGGAACATGGAGCAAGGTGGTGTCAAGGGGGGCAGAAAAGAACCCACTTCTCTCCAAAAAAAAAACATCAGGGACAGACAAATTTCTCCCAAAAGGTCAGGGAGGGATGCTGAGGAGGGGGTTTTAAAGTCATTTTCTTATAATCCCCTTTCTGAATGTTAGAACATCTGAAAAAGTTGTTGGGGAGAAGAAAAGGTGAGCGTTTCCACCAGTCTTGTCTTCCCAAAACTGAAAAGCCCCAGAACCTTCAGGGGGGGGGTTTGCTTTCACCCAAAGGGGAATCGGCTCTCTAACAGTTTCCCCAAAAAACACATCCATAAATAAAGAATGGTCCCAGAAGGTCCCCAAGAGCAACTTCCCCCCAACCCCTCCAAGAGCAGTTTGGTGATCAACAATGTTTTTTTTTCCAGCATGATGGAGCACCTTGCCTAAAGAAAGGTATTAACTAATGGCTCGGGGAACAAAACATAGAGTTTTTTGGGTCATGGCCGGGAAAAAATCCCAGATTTAATCCCATTGAGAACTTTGGTCAAATCAAGAGACGGGGGGAAAAACAAAAACCAACAAATTGTGACAAAATGCAAGCATTGATTGTCAAGAATGGATGCTATCAGTCAGGATTTGGTCCAAAGTTGATTGGGCATTGGGGGAGAATTGCGAGGCCCGAAAAAAAAGGGGGTAACACTGCAAATTTTGACTTGCTGCATTAATCATTTTCAAAAAAGTTTTGTTAATCAAAATTGATTGCACTTGTTTTTCTTATGTGATAAAAACATCTGAAAAACACACAAAAAAACCCAAGGGAAACAGATCATGTGAAATATAAGATTTTGTCTTTTAAAAAAATTTTTGGCCATGACTGTAAAGCAGTACAGGAATGTAGTACCGCACTGTTGTAGGGGGGTGCTACTAGCCCCCAACACTGCATACACCCAAATACATGAAGAGCGTACAGGACTGTAATACCGCACGTACTGTTGAGGGCTACTGACCCCCCCTTTTCACGCTGCACCTACTAATACAGAAAAAGCAGTACAGGACATGTAGTACCACACTTACTGTAGAGGGGCGCTATAAACCCCCAATCACTGCATACCCTCACTAATACAGAAGAGCAGTACGGGGACATGTAATACCGACGTACGTAGGGGGCGCTACTAGACGCCAATACGCATGCCCCATAATAATTTTAAAAGCAGAAAGGACAGTATACCGCAAGTTTTAGAGAGCTACTAGACCGCCAAAAATGCATTCACTGCACTAATCAGATGTTTATAAATAAAATGTTCATAATAATTTTTTGGACTTCCATCGTCCAGGGCCCGCGATCACAGTTCTGTGACATTGTTGGTGAGTGGGAATCAAGGTCAATGCCCCCGGGAAAGCCATTGTATTTAAAAATTTTTATATCCTGACCCCTTGTATTTTGGGGACAACAAATACATATCTATTCATGATCTCCAATGAGAGAGCACAGTTGTATCAGTGTAGGCAATCCCCTGGAAGCTAAGCAGCACGGACTGAAGACTGACACATTATAGCAATATCTCTATCAAAAACCAATTGTATCCACATTTCACCTTAGAGCAGAACATCAGGAACTGGTTCCCTCACTCAAGGGGGTTCCTTCACAACTCGCAATTTTTTCCAAATGATGGAAAAAACAGTGCAACATGCAGCACCATTTTATTTTTAAAACAACAGACCTCATTGTAGTCAAGGAGCCCATCAGGCTACATTTATAACCCTAACATGGCAGATCTGGCGCCACTTCTGTGGTGGAGGCTGCGACCTGCGCAGATGTGAAGATTTACAGAATGTCGATTATAAACATGAGAGTTCTCATTCACTGACAGCAGAAAACTGGAAAATAGAAACGTTGTTCAGGCTGTGATTATGAATTTGCAGCTCTTGCATGTGTCCTGCAGGTGGTGCAATCAGCTGTTATATGCATCTCACACTTGTAACAGCATTTCTCTGCAAGTTTGGAATCCAGAATGTTCAACATAGAGATCTCATACTAAAATATTTAAAATGGGCCTCAATAGTTTCCTTATCATTAGTCAACAGAAAATTTACCACTAACATTTTCAGGCATTTATTCTTATGTGAGCTGGGGATACCATTTTAAAACTCTTAAGACACTGAGAGTAAATGTTTGAAGGGATTTTCTTATAATGACAATTTACCACCTATCCTGTAGATAAATGTGTGTTTAGTGGGGCTTCAACCACAGGGACTGCTACCAATCATAAGAACAGGGGTCCAGAGCCCCCTTCTGTGAATGGAGTTGCGGTTGAGTATGTGCACTGCCGCTCCATTCAAAGTCTATGGGACTTCCTGCGTCAAGTATAACACTAGGCTATCTTCAGCCATAGAATTTGCCGTAGAATTTGAATGGAGCGGCAGTGCACATACTTAAAGGGGTATTCCCACCATGCACAATTGAGAGGATATGCCATCAACGATTGATAAGTGCACGCTATCTTGGCTTCAGCAGGGACTGGGAAGCTGGGAAGAGTTGATGGGAAGATGTATTGAGCTACATACAGGACAATCCTTTAGGAAAACTTGTTAGAGGCTGCAAAAGATTGAGGTATAGGTTCACCTTCCAGCAGGGCAACAACCCCAAACTTTCGCCAAACTACAAAGGGTGGTTTATATCAAAAAATATTCTGTTTAAAAAGGGCCCCTTCAAAGTCAGACCTAAATCCCATTGGGATCTGTGGCGTTTTTGATAAATTTTTCTTCCCAAAAATTCACAAACAATTGATGAGTAGACTATTTTACAAAGAGAAATAGCAAAACTTCCAGCCTCAAAGTCAAGGGAAGAGACATAGCCCAACAACTGCACTGTCAATGCAGACAAAGTGGTCTTTCAAAATATTTTATCAGAGGTGAAACATTGCCGCTCACTTTTCGTTTTTTAGTTTGGAAAAATTTGGAGAAGCACTAGTGTTGAGCGATGAAATCGCCAAAAGTTGAAATCGGGAGATTTTACAAAATATTTAACGCGAGAAGAGATTTTTTTTTCTTAAAATTTACAATAAACGAAATCCGGGTTCCAATGCGCCCTTTTTGAGCTTCCCGTAACTTTTGGCGGCCAGCCAATCAGCACGAGCAGGGGGGATGAAGAACGTCACCCGTGGGGGTTGAGGGATCTCATTTGGTGCTGAAATACATGACCTCTTTTTTTTCTATGTCACTGCACTTCCTATCGCGGCCTTAGCTTCTATACAGCCAACAAAGGGTAGTGTCTCCTTTCTCAGCTTTTTTAAAAGTAGTGGATTGTTTGCCACGTTTTTTCTACTGAAAAGGATCCTTGATAGATTATTTACTTGGGACAGCAAGATTACAGAATTCTATTGTATTGTTAGAGATTTGGAAACCGCCCAGTCCTTTAACAGCAAGTGCGGAGGGGAATTGCGATTGGGGGTTGGGTTTAGGGGGGGGGGGGGAGTCCTGTCAACACATTTTTTCTCAAACTGTGAAATCACACCAAATTTATTTTGGTGCCAACATCCACCACAGTTGAGTTCAGGGGTCCCTTTATTTTGGGGGCGTCTGCATTTGTTATCATATTTGGTCCTTCAGGCCGTGGTGAAATAGCACCCCAATTTTTTCTGTGTTGTAGCGCCACCATGTCTGGTTCGGGGGTCCCTTGTTTTGGGGGCATCAGCATTTTATTACCAATTTTTGCTGCAACCAATATAGACAATAGTTGGTCCTGGTGCAAAAAGTGTAGGAGTTCTGGCAGTTCCCAAGTGCCATTTCAATACCGGGGGTCTTGTTTTTTCAAAGGGCCCCCTAGCTGCTGCTATGCTGTACCCGCTGTGGCTATGCCGTCCCCCATATTTTGTTTGCCTTGAATTGGGGAATTAAATTATTTTAGCCTGTGAAATTTTTTTTTTTGTGTCTTGTAGCCTAATTGTCTTGACTAAGATGTAGCACATATCCAGCTTACTGTTGTGGATGTTAATTCCAGCTTCATCTCACTTGTTTGCGTGTAAGAATGAAGCTGGTGCTCCTCCCTCATAGACTTTAAGGCAATGTTCACACGGCTTACTGCCGACGTAATTGCGGGGACGGATTTCGCCCCGCAATTACGCCGGCTGCCGTGCAGCGGGGGCAGGGCGGGGTGCTGACAGCTCGCCGGCCCCATAGACATTCATTATTCACGGCGCGTACACGCCGTAAATAATATGCATGTCAATCTGCCGGGCGGGGACAGGAGACGGAATCCATAGTTCTCTATGAGAACTGTGGATTACCATAATGACTGGGACGGATTTCAGCCGTACTGCAGCGCAAATACGGTGCGCAGTACGGCTGAAATCAGCGTCCAAATAAGCCGTGTGAACGAGCCCTAATGGGAATCGGAGATTAATCGCAATCGAAGATCGAACATCAGGAGATGATTCCACAAAATCTGGAATCGACTCGAATCAGATTATTGGCCAAATCACTCATCACTAAAAAAGCACGCATCATATGTTTAAGTTTGTGGCTGTTATGTTTAAAAATGAGGAACAGTTCAGACTCTTGCAACTCACTATAGCTGGTTTATCTGCTGTCTCATGTTAAATCAATAGGCAATATCTTGGTAAGCACAGCTTAGCTGAGTATGATGCACTTACAGGCTTCCCATGTAATTACGGTGAGATAGCTTTCTGTGGGTTTCACAGTAATCAGCACTGGACTAATGTTACATGTACATACACGAAAATGGCGGTGGATAATGTTTAATGCTCTCATTGTTGTAAACGTGGAGTCAATAAACATACATAATGGAGTCTGTTTTCACATCTTGGAACGACATGACAAGCCTGGGAATCTGGAACATATGTTTTCATGTTCTTTGCTGGTGTACGTAACAGGGATTATGGTATAAACATTGTGGGCCCCCGTCAGCGCAGTGACGTGGACAGCAGTGAGCCCAGGCACTGTACAAGAAGACTGTGTGTTTAGTTCTACAGAGCGGTATCACATCTGCCAGATGTTCAGGCAGTTAAGACATGGAAATGCACAGTTCATACACCTAACACCACCATTGTTTATAGACTTGCTGTATACATTAATTTGTGCAAGGGGATCTCTATGAAGGAAGCTCCTTTCTCTTAATAAGCATGCAACAATCCTGGAGAAACTGGAATGAATCCACATAGTTCTACTTGCAACATAATGTTATATAAAGGAATTACAAGAAAAGGAATTATTCATGGACTAGGGCCAAAAGACCATTTCAACTTCAGGTTCCAGTACTTGATGAATGGCTGTCAGAGGTGAAGCCCCGTGACCTTTTAAAGGGAACCTGTTACATAGGTTATGCCCCCCTTGCTGAGGACAGCACAAGCTAGTGACAGACATGCTTTTCCAGCACTGTGCCCATTATTCTGCAAGAATAATTCTGTAAGATGCAGAAGTTTCAGAACATTAAATGCTCAAATCTGGCAGTTTTCAGCCTGTTCTGCCAGAGATGAGTCCAGTATATTCATAAGAAGGTGTTAACCACGCCCACTTGTAGCTAGCCCCAACCACTCATGACTGATTCTCAACCTTTTACTTTGAGGTAGAAACCTGGGAATAAACAGCAGGTGCAGGGGTAGGTGTGGTGAATAATGCCTGCTCGTGAATAAGCTGGACTCTCTTCTGGCACAACAGGCTGCAAATTGTCAGATTTGAGCATTAAATGTTATGAAAATGCTGCATCTTACAGAATAAGGCTAGGTCTACACCGCAAATATCAAAATGCCATCCAAAATCCAACAGCATTTTGACATTTGCTGGACTGCAGTTTTTGGCGCTGATTTGCGCAAAAGCCGCATCAGTTTTTCGGGTTTGCCACCAGACTGTACATATGGATATACGGGAATCTAACTGCAATACGAGGAAGTCCTGTGTAATACATAACCTGTTGCATATTCCGTCAGATTTTAAAACCGAAGTTAAAAAATCAGTGCTGTGTAGACTACAGCACAGATTTTTTATTGCGGTCTATGCAGCACAGGGTACCGCGCATTTTCTGCGCATTCTAAATACTGAATCTGCCGAAAAAAACGACAGGAAATCTGTGCTATGTAGACCTAGTCTAAGGGACACATCGCTGGAAACAACATAGCTTGTGCTGCCCTCAGCAAGGGCATCATAGTCTGACAGGTTCCCTTTAGGTGAAACTTCCAGTGTATACATGCAGCAGGACCCTGCTCCTGTGTACGATTTTTTTTAACTTCTTTCTATTGACATTGTGAGCAACCTGAACATTACTGGTTAAATTGTATCCCATCATATTACCAACATAAGAGGAAACGGGATCAGATTATACATCCCTGATCCACGTTTTCACACGGTTCGGTTTTGGTGCAGTTCTTCATTTGCTGTACTTCATTGTAGAGAAACTGCCTTTATTAACTGCAAACTTCTTTTAATTTTCTCAATTGTTTGAAAAGATGCTGTGACTAATCATTTATTGTGTTTATAGTCCACAAGACTCTGATGCAGAATATTCGTCCTGCTTACAATTTAGAAAGGGAAATAATCTCTCTTTGGGAGAGCGCCGTATTTGAGTGTGGAGATTCAAAATTGCCTTTTGCACTCCACGAAGCATCTGCATATCACAAGGCATTATGGGAAAGGAGCTGAGAAGCTCAAGTGCCCTTTATTGGATGTAACAAATCCTCAATTTGGTTTGTCCCACTGGGCCTTTGGAAAGCAAAATGGATATTTAGCCATTTTAGCCAAATTAGTTATTTTCTACTGATGAAACCAATTGAAGATTCTGGGCGACATGTCCCAAAAGTGGCATCCGTACGCCAGTTTGAATGCGGCATAAAGTATCGTACACTCGCAATGTATTTCCTAAGTTGTTCGGCACTTGTTTTGTAAAGTGATTGTATTTGCGTCTGTCGGAATGTTTTAGGCGTTGCGCCTTTATCGGCGAGTGTGGTGTTTGGGGGGGCCTGTTTGGGCGTTCCGGCTTGTATACTTCAAAATCCGGTGCATTTGTTAGTTCTGCGCATTTGTTAACAGTGCGTAGGTTTGTTTTGGACCGCATGTTGTCTTCGCGGCGCATGTATGGATTGGGGCGCATGCTTGTGCACCCTTTCTGGCTCCCTCCGAATTTTTGTCATAATTGCTTTTGGGGCGCATTCGAAAATTAGCCACATTTGGCATTTGAGCAGCGTTGGGAGCAACATTCAACATCAGAGCGCACACAGTAGGCGCACGATCTACAACTTCAAACAGCAGCCAGAAATAAGTACAGGACGGTGTTCTGCAATGAACCCCGGAGCAATAAATTAAAAGGAGGTGCATTTGCATAGCGCCAGGTAATGTACTCCCATTTTCGCAAACATAACTGCGCAGAACTTGTCGTCCACGAATGACGAAAGTTCGGACAATGCAAATCTGACGCCACCATCCGGCAAAAAAGGCGCACACTCACACACGACAAAATGCCGCGATGCGCCTAAAATCACACGTAGAAAACAGCCAATAGTGTAAGCCCCATACAAATGTGACGCACATGTACGGCTAAAAAAGGCGCATACAGCCACACAAAAGATGGCCTACAATGCGCCGACAACCACCGTACACTTGGAGTACACTACAAAATCGGGAGACACATATGCCAAGAAACCAATGTTGGCGTGTTGGGACATGTCGCCCTCTATTTCCTGAAAATTTTCATCTGCTATACTTTGAATACTTCTTCAATGTTGGGAGAGGTTTGTGTATTATTTTAGATTGAATAAAATGCATACGTAGACTGACTATAAAGTCATACGGACCTTGAGTTTAAAGTATTCCAGTCTATGGATGAAGGGGTATGCTAGGTCTGGGGTTTGGAGACTAAAGTGATAGAGCAGGTCTGTGACACTAATTTATACCAGTGTCAGGTCTATGTTCTCATATTACCTGGTACCTTAGATGCACCCATTAAATAGGGAACACCTTTGTCATGTATGGCTTTAGAATGTTTGCTTTTACATATAAATCAGGACACTTCTTATTAATTTGTCACTCTCTGAAGCTTTCTTTTCCCTCCTGGGTGTCCTCCTCTCAGTCCCATGGCATTTCAAATGCCTTATTAACATAAATGCATATCCTTTATATATAAATTCATACCATTCATTATCTTTCTGTGTAAATATCCTCTACAGCAGGTCCCACACCCTAGAAGGCACAGATCTAGAGTGTGGTTTCAGGGCATCATTTCATAAAGAAGTCTTGATTTATGTAATGTCATACTCAGTATGGGGGCAGATTTATGAATACTGTAATAAATGTAGACAGGATAAAACTAGTCCAGACAGGCAGAAACTGCCAAATTGACACAATGGCAGACGCTATATAATAAATTTGGCCCATCTTGCTTGACAAGTTAAACACTTTTCTCTTACTTATCCCACCTCTTGGATTACTTCACTCCTGTATTTTGCAAAAAGAAATGGTGAAAGTATTTTCTAAATTTGTGCATTTTACGCCTTATTTTTTCTGTGCTTATTTTTCAACAAACTTTTCAAAACTGTCCAGTGAGTTGCAAAAAGCATCTAAAATACGACTCATTTGGTTTATATTATGTACAGTACTTTTTTTTTGGCACACTTGGTATCTATTATTCATGTGTCCCATTGTTTGTAATTGTTGTATAATTGTATACTTAGCTTGTGTAAATGAAATGGCCTCCCATTTGTTTAAATGTGTGAATTTCCCCTGCAGTGGTTGCCACAGAGGAATATTTGGTCAGAAAAGAGAATATTTTCTTAAGACAACCCCTATAGTTGTTACATGACTGACTTGTGGCTATTTAGTGGCATCTGTGGGTTTGTTATACCTTTTGACATCAATGTGCACATGATTCCCATAGTATTACATCACGGTGTGAATTATTTCCTTACTGTGACATCATTGTCTGTTTTATCCTTGCACTGTAATACTACTACAGTGTATACTTTTACAGGCAATGACCACTTTCTGCGATATTCCAGTACTTTGATAATCTTGTGTGCATTATGTCTTTTTTTTCTATAGCAGTCTATGGGGCACTGGTTACAGTCGGATTTTTGGCGGATTCTAAATACTGAATCTGCCAAGAATCAGAACAAAAACCAGTGCCCCGTAGATGTAACCTTATTGTACTCTGATGTCACATCTTCTGGTTCAGCTTTCCCTAAAATTTGTCACTACTTTTGTGCATGACTCTTAAGCTATGAGATCACTGAGTGCATTGTTCATGTACTGTGACACCACCTTGGTTCCTGAAGGCTGTTCATACACATTAGATAGGTGCTGGCCAAATGTTTGTTTGACTCGGAGCAATATATCTTGCTTGCCTGTGCAGGAATGTGGTTGTCATGGGGAGAAGGAAATAAGCCATTGTTACAGGAAATCTATCACCTTTTTTAGCCAATTAATACAAGATCCAGTTTCTTTTCTTCTTGGCTGTTTTTATTTTCTGTTTGCAGATTTTTTAATTCCTTTGTCTGTATATGATTTTGGGGGCAGCCATCTTGCCTAATCTACTTTTAACAGCATTTAGAGAGATGCTTTACGGCAGCAACATAGGCATAGGAGCGTGTGAACAGGAGCAGACCCATTGACGTCTATAGGAGAGTTTTCTAGTCATTGTGCAGGAAGGGAGAAAGGAGGAGTAATGACTATCTCCTATTGTGACTGGTGGATCCTGTGTTATCTATACACAGTGGTGTCTCCTTTCAGTGTAATCCTGCCTATGCTGATAATGAAGAAACTGCTGAAAAGTTTTCTCTACAGAACAGGAAGTAGCTGACCATTATTGGCCTTACTGGCCAAAGTGAAAACTGCAGGAATTTAAGATGTTTTTAAAATATTGATACTGATATGGAAAATGTCAAATAAAAAAAATTCTTAAAAAATTTACTTAAAAAAATGAGTTAAAAAATGACCAGGCACATTTTCTTTCTTTTTTAGTACGTGGCAGTTTGAACTCTCTCATGCTCCATTATTCTACCAATTTTTTAACTCCTTTTTTCTGTGATACATGAGACTTTATTTTTTTCTAATTTTTACATTAGATCCTCTTTAATAATGTTAAAATATCAAAAGTATATTTTTCCCGTTTGTTTTTTTAATTGCAAACAATGACCGTAAAATAGGTTTTGTGTCACTCTCCATTACAGACATTTTTATATAGGTGATGAATAGCTCTAGGGTCACCGGGAGTGGGTGGAATAACACATGGGTGACCTGCATTTAAAAAACCCCAGAAAAAACAACATTTTTGGCATTGGACATATAGACAAACCAATTAGATCAGGAGATTGGCAACTAGAACTATACAAATGTGAGGCAGTTTGGATATTAAAATTGAACATACAGTTTCTTTACTGTATTTTTATTTAATTTTGATATTATATACAAAGTGCTGAACTACTATAGTTGTTTTACATTAGAAGTACTATGGAATAGATGTCAATAAGGGGTCAAATTTATGTATGTGTACTCTACAGGGCTGTCCTAACAGGCTCATGAAGCCCCTGGACAAAGCAGTGCACTGGGCCCTGCCAAACACATGACACCACATCGGGCCATGCCTCTATCCTCTCTGAAGCACATCCAATTATACTCCGTTTCCACCAGAAGACAAGCACCAGAACAGTGGTTTGTTTTTAATCAGAATATAGTACAGCTGGGACCATTATTCCCTGAAAAGTATGGAGGCCTGGAAGAGCATCAAGAGTGGTGAGATGTTTTAGAGTAGGTCCCCATTTGAACTAGCACCACCTTTCTGTTGGTGGTTGGTCCTTCACAATTTTGAAATTTGCGCTCACATTTTCATATATACTATAGGAAGCAGAAATTCACTTTAAAATAATTCAAATATTGAGTGCTTATCTATCTTTTGCCATCTGCAGAGCTGTGGGTTTGTTCCTGTCTGTTTGAGTAACTGTCGAGTTGCCGGTTTGTATAAAGATGTATTTGTATAACATAATCTATTTCATATAAATACATAAATATATCTTAAAGACAATTTTCCATATATGATACTTCTAAATTATGGTTATACAGTTACTAAATAACAACGTTCTACCATGAACAAATATTATCACCATACATCTGACTGCCTGGGGCCCCAAGGCAACTGTCTAGTTTGCCCAATGGATACGACAGTCCTGGTGCTTTACCATAGATAGGGTTAATGTGGTTTAAAATTGGTGCTGGTAACAAACATGTCTATTACCTATGTTTTACGGTGAAAACACCTGGGGGTCTGGTCATATGCAGCTATGAGCACACTCTCAAGTGGCCATTAATGGCCACTGCCACCAGAAAACTATTACTGCTATTGGCAGCCACATAGGGCATGGTCATGGTCACATGCAGTCTATGTCCCCATGTGGCAGGTAATGGCCTCATGACCTCAGTAGCCTCTGTTATAATTGCATGTGGCCAGACCCTTGTGTGTTCTTACCCTTAATCATGCTGTAAAACAGGACTTGTAGAGCCTGAAGACAGTAGGTGTTTGAAAATGGTTTTATTACTAACCACCTTCCTCCATTTTAAATGGATACAATACGTTTTATCTCATGGGGGCTGCAGCCATACTGTTTACAAGTGTATATTTATTTTGTGCTTTCAAACTGCTGTAGACATCATCTCATTGATCATCATCCCGGTGCGTTGGCATTGACATACCGCTTGCTCCTGTTAGTATAGTAAGCAGAACTTTGTGAAATCGTATTGTAATGGGCTCCGGCTTGTAAAGGGTTTGTCTCATCCAGATAACTAGCTATTAGAGTTCAACACTCGCACTCTGGCAAACTACAACCGTCAGTGGCGTAGCTACAGGGGTCGCAGCGGTCGCACTTGCGACCGGGCCCCTGAGCCAAGGGGGCCCCGCGGGCCCCCGCTCGCCACACGCTGCATCGCTGGCTCACATAGAGCCCGCTACACAGCGATTGCCGCCTGCGCAATTACCGGTATCACCGCCGCCTGCACCGCACAGGCGGCAATCGCTGCATAGCGGCCGGGAAGTTAAGGTAAGTATTAGTGTTATTAATTTATGCTACCTGCCTGTACCTCACTATATACCTGCCTGCTTACCTCACCTATATACTGCCTGCCTGTACCACACTATATACCTGCCTGCCTGTACCTCACTATATACCTGCCTGCCTGTACCACACTATATCCCTGCCTGCCTGTACCTCACACTATATTACCTGCCTGTACTCATATATACCTGCCTGCTGTACCACACTATATACCTGCCTGCCTGTACCACACTATATACCTCCCTGCCTGTACCTCACTATATACTGCCTGCATACCTCCACTTATCCTGCTGCCTGTACCTCACTATAATACCTGCCTGCCTGTACCTCACTATATACCTACTGCCTGCCTGTACCACACCATATACCTGCCTGCCTGTACCACATAGTATACCTGCCTGTACATCACTATATACCTGCTTGTCTCTCCCTGTACCTTTATCCTATATACCTGCCTGTGTCTGCCTGTACCTATCTATATACCTGCTTGTACCTATCTATTTACCTGCCTGTATCTATCTATATATATACCTGCCTGTGGGGAGCTGTATCTATCTATATACCTGCCTATGGGGACCTATAGTGGTAGGGGGCCCCGAGCTGAGGTTTTGCACCCGGGCCCCTGAGTCTCTAGCTACGCCCCTGACAACCGTCCATGCATTACCTGTGGAGGCTTCTACTTGAGTGGCTGCATGTAGTGTTACCCATGTAGTAGGTGCTGTAGGTGGTATGAGAAGCCAGTAGAGTCTGTCTACTTTACAAACAGCTGTTTGCCAGTTCAGGAGCTTCTATAATGAGACCCATTTTTTATAATAATGGTAGACCAACAAGCCCCCAGCATCCCTGGCCTACATTGTGGCATCATAAAAATATTTCATTACTAAATAAAAACTGCCTGCAAAAAATGTGTATGAATAGATACTCCGCACACTGAGATCTATGATGGAGGATTATGGCATCTAAGGTTTTTTTGTTTGATGTGACAACTTCACACAAAACTATTGTTCAACTCGCCTGGAAAATGTCTGGAAACCACAAATTTAAACAAAATTGCATCTGGAAATGTCAACAGCAAGACTCATTGGGTTTGTTAGTTTCCTTTATGGAGTTGTGTGTGTGTCTTGTTTCATAGTGTTGTTATATAGTTGTTTCCACAAAAAAAAAAAATGGGACATATGTTTGCCTACAAATTAACTGATAATTGTGTGATTGCTGTGAAGAATCTATACATTTAAACCATTAGAATGCCTGGCCCATTGATTACTGGAGTACACAGTAAAGAGTTGGGTCCACCTAGTGTGTGCAGTTTCAGTAAGAACCACCCACTTCCAGTGTGGCAACAAAGGCTTGACTGCATAACAGCAGGAATCAATCAAACTTCTATGTATCCAGCATCCAGGCAGTCTAACTGAGCTACTGCAAACACAACACAATATCAGCAGCACTATACAAGCACTAAAACAGTCAAAGGGGACATAGGAATTTTTTGGAAAAGCATTTCTGCTACTTTGGAATATATGAAAATGTTTAGGCTCTTAGTGTACATTTTTAATCAGAACTGTAAATGCCCATCTACCGACGGCAAGGTGACCTCAATCCAGCTGGGAACCTACACTATATGTTACCTCTCTTGGTGTCTGTTCCGACCTCCAAATGTCAGGGAGAGAAGATTCCAGCTATAACCTGATTAAAAACCTGTGCAGATGGGTGGCGTGCAAATACCAAGATGGGAGCCAGTCACTTCCCCATGCAAACAGTCTAAAAACAAAATATGGTCAGCACATCCATTTTGAAAAATAAGTATATAGGTGCACACTGGTGTGGAAGCCAAAAGCAGTGCAAACACAACACAATATCAGCAGCACTCTACAAGCCCTAAAAACAGTCCAAGGGGACATAGAACTTTTTTTAAAAGCATATCTGCTACTTTGGAATATATGAAAATTTTGAGGTAAAATGTCGAGGTCTAAACCTCAAAATTTTCATATATTCCAAAGTCGTAGAAATGCTTTTACAAAAAATTCCTATAGACCTTTTGACTGTCTTTAGTGCTTGTAGAGTGCTGCTGATATTTTGTTGTGTTTGCATTGCTGCCACACCAGTGTCCACATATATACTTATTTTTCAAAATGGATGTGCTGTATAAGTTTTTATCTTGCACAGCTATGGCACAACTGCAGGAAATGCCATAAGTGTCTAATAGGTCCTTATCGACTTAAATGGAAGAAGCTGTACACAATAAGGCCACCTATCTGTTTTAATCAGAAATGTGGCCATATTCAATTATCCACTAACTCTCAACTATCATGCACTAAATAGTTATTTCCATCTCCGATATTTATGGCATACCCACAGAATATGCATATGTTAGGACCCGCCCCTATCAGGTGGCAATGGACTGGCCACATAGAACAGAGAGATGGCCGTACATGTGCAGTTCTCTCTGTTCTGCTCTATGGGAGTTCTAAGTACTGCTGAGTGAGCTTGTGTGATTGTACTTAGATCTCCCAGGGAAATGAATAGTGTGTGCCATCCATGAGTGGCCATCGTTCTGTTGAGTATAAAGATGTTCCAGAACTCGTTCTCACGGTAGATGCAGGTTCCAGAAAGTTATGGTATATCCTATTGATTTGCCATGAATGCTTGACAAAGGAATACCCCTTCAAGGATCATATCCTCAAACCCCATATATTTACATATGGATATATATTATATATATATATATATATATATATATTTAATAATATAATCTATATATATATATATATTAAAGATTAAAAATACGTTTAAAAAATGTAAGCCTCACCAATTTACTAATAAAATGCATTATTCCTCAAAAGAAAAATCCCCAAATACTACACATATCTGATATCATATCTGGAACAATCTATACTATTAAACTGTCCTACACAATAAATGTCATTAAAAACAGTAAATACAATGCTAAACTTTCTATTTTTCTTCATTCCACCTTCCCAAAAACCGAATATGAAGCAATCAAAAAGTCAAACATACCACACAGAAAACTACAACTCACCCCATAGAAATCAAGCCCTCAAACAGCTACATAGACTGCGAAATAAAAATGTACGGCTGAATATATATATATATATATATATATATATATATATATATATTATATATATACTTATATATATATATATATATATAGCAGGTTATAACAACGTAAAACTAAAGAATGTATATTAGTGAATTAGTGATTTTATTGTAATAAAGCAGAAAAAAGCACATACATTTGGTATTGCTACAATTGTTTTGACCCACAGAATATAGTTAATGTGCCCGTTATACCCTACGGGTACTCCCATTTGGCTACACAATGTGCTTGGCTGTACTGAAAACTACCATAGAGGATCCTTCATAAGCGACCAAAACCCCAGATGGGGACATCCCTTTACCACTAAAAATATCCTACTGTAGCAGCGAATGATTATTAATGACTCTCCTGCTCAATCTTTCGGGATCATGAATATCTAGTGGGGAGTAGCTCTTTAGAAAACTGCCTAATACATAGTTGTGAACCAAGGGTGAACTCGCATTTTACAATGTGTAAACCGACAGTGAAAATCTTAACTGTGATTCCAGATTGATAAGTCTGGAGCCAGAATGAGATATGTCTGAGTGTAAACAATACCTCAGACTTCCCGTGAACGCTGTTTATTCAGGTACATTATGAATCCCTGGCCACTAGCTTGGGTCAAAGGTGCAGCCTGGAGAAGCCTGGACTGCAATATGTGCACATGTTTTTGTTTACTACGGAAATAAATGCACACATATCTATATGCTGATGATAACCATTGACGTAAAGCTTGGCATTTGATGGCCTCACACTCAGAACAGTTATATACAGCTCATATATGAAATACAACATGTGGCGAACTGCTATACAGAGCCTCAGAAACCTTAGAAAAAACACATGAAATTCGGAACCTGAAGTCCTATTACTCATATTCTGCATAAACACATATAAGTAGAGCAGTCCCTTAGGTAATGTATTGTTTAGTATTAATGTGGTTCTACGTTTTGCAAAGTGCAATGGTTATAATTTCATTAAGTGCGTATACATAAACTGTGTGAAGTGCATCAATATCCCACATGTATACACATCATATACTGTATATAGGTGCACCAAGTGAACGGCTAAGGGCTTGTTCACACGACGTTTTGGATCCTTTTTACGGATCCGTTTTTGACAGTTGAAAAGCGCATCCGGAAAGCGCGTCCGAAAAACGCAGCAGTTGTTACTTTATTTGTATTGTATGCTTTTTCACTTGTGTTTTACGGATCCGCTTTTAGGATACGTTTTTGCAACAACAAATCTCTCTCTCTCTGTCTCTCTGTCTCTCTGTCTCGTCTCACACTGACAATTGTTAGATCCGTTTTGCGGATCACAAAAACGTCGTGTGAACAAGCCCTAACGGTGAAACATATTATTGTTTATGTGAACTCAAAAATTATGATTGAATGTTATGATATTGTGGTAGAAGAACATGAATAATTAGATTCATATCTGACGTGACAGTGTTAGATCATGACGTTACCTATATGATGAATTGTTAATAATTAGTGAGTGTTTCTCATTATGTGTTAAAGCTTGTTTGGAAGGTCGACACTGACCACACTGGCTCATTACAGTCAGGATCCAGACCTCTGGGCTTTAGGTGGTTGACTCCATTTACTCCTAATGCAACCCTTACTTATTGTTACTGTTCATGTTCATTATTTTTATCTCCGCTGATGAACCTTCCTCTTGGATTGGAGGAGGGGAGAAACGGGTCAGGAGTTGTTAGTAAGTACTTATATGTGATGACATTTGCTGGACTACCTTTTTATCCAATAGGGTTACATATAGGGCCAGCTTGCGTCATACAAGGCTGCCTTTTCCGGGGCGATGACTCCGTCCCTTTGGATATAGGAACCTAAGAGTTTGGATATATGGGTAGATTAGGATTTTGCATCTTTCCCTCTGAGCCCAAGTTCGGACTATACAATACTTCTGAATTGAAGAGGTGAGGATTGAAGTATAGCTACAAAGGAAACTACACAAGTAATTGTGGGTCCTTTGCTTTGGTTTATACATCTACCACATATGTGTATGTTGAATTTCTATATTATTTTTGGTGCAAAGTTGTCCTAGATTTATGTGACATATGTATTTTGTTCAATTTAGATTTTAATTGTAATATTAAAAGTTATATTTTAGCTACTAGTAAAGTACTGTTGTTTGGAAGGTCGCTAAAATAAATATCCGCTTGTGTTAGTATGGCTTAGCAGCTTTTATTTAGTGTGAAATTCATTGGCAGCGTGAAGGCGTCATGCCGTAAACTAGGTCCCGTTGCCAGCTGCTCGGCGGGGGAGCACGGAGAGGTGAGTAGTGGTTTTTAACTTTTTTTATTTATTTTTTTCCCCATGTCAGAGGTCCACATTTCCCTTTTTTTGGGGGGGCTGAAAAATTTTACCTACCTACAGGGGCGTAATACAGGGGGTTAATCCTATCAAAGGGGGGCTGTTTCCCTTCCTACAGGGAATGTTATAAATGGGGCTGAAACCCTACTCATGGGCTGTTATACCTACCTACAGGGGGGTTGTGTACACAGGGGGCTGCATCCCACAGGGGGCTGTAACCTCCCTATCTACCAAACGGGGGATGTATATCTACCTACAGAGGGCTTTAAACATACCCACAGGGGGCATTTATATTTCTCTACCTATCTAGAGAGGACATATATACCTACCTATTTACAGAGGACTGTATTCCTGCCTACAGGGGACATTATACTCCAAAAAAGGGGGTGTATATTTACCAAACGGGGGGTTTTAATTTTTATATATTTTTTATTTTTTAAATATAAAATTTTTTATATATTTTTAATTTTTATTCTACAGGGGGCGTTTAAACGGGGGCATATATATCTTCTACCTACAGCGGGCCCATTATTATAACGGGGGTTATATACCTCCTACTTAATGGGGGGACAACATTCTAGTACATTTTTATGGGGGCACCCATACCAGAGGCAGGAGTTGGTAAAGAAGGGCTAGAAAAGTGATGTCTAAGATGTTTGAGCTGTAAATTCTACAGGGATGTTATGGCTGGTCATCCTGGCGGTCTGGGTCGGATGGACAAGAAAAAGGGAAAAAGAACAACTCGTCAGAGAAGACATCCCCTGTGAGTCCCTGGATATTGCGGGTTATTTTTCTTCGGGTTTTGGGATCAATGTGTATTACTGGTGATAGTGCCCTGAGTTGGTGTTGACCACTGTGTGGTCTTATAGGTGGTGTTGAAAAGGTTTTTTATTTTCGATAAGTTTATATTTTTTCCCTGTGGGTGTTGGCCCATAATCTCTGCACAATGGTTGTGAGGTTTTTATTTATTATAATGGGCTTGATGGGTTTCCACCATGGTGTACCTTGTTTAGACGGGAAAAAAAAATTGTGCAATGTCAGACGAGAAACATAAGAGAACAACCACCATGTAACGACTGCTGGAAAAAGCACAAGCTGCTGGTGGTAGTATTATGGACTGGGGAATATTTTTATGATTTCGGGCCCACTCACCCATGGAAAGGCCTTAAACCCGAAAGGTTATAAAATCCATTCTTGCAGATCATGTTCACCCATGCAAGCTGTCTTTCCTGGGGTAGTTGGCCTATTTAAAGCAAGCATGGGCCTCCAGGCCCTGCCTGAATATCAGTTGACAGCCCTTTACATTGCACTAGCTTGTATTATATTCTTCCGTCTATTTTTTGACCCTGTGATTTGTATCGGTCTCTTGCCATGCCATGTCTCTCCAATTTGAATAGGGCTTGAATTTCTGTCTCTACCTTGGGGAAACTTTCAGGTCTGACCCTCATAAGCATCTGAATTATATGGTTTCTGCAACAGTCTTTAAACATTTGGTTTTAAAAGAGGACTGCAACCTGGGAACCTGCCCAGTTAAGCCCCAAAAGTACGGTCCCTGGTGCAGAACAGAAGGATCTCTTAGGGTATGTTTACACAGCTTTTCACCGGCGGATAGTGGTCGAGATACACCATCTGTTTCAAAGAGGCTTCCAGGCATCCCCTTTTTAACGTGCTCCCCCTTTTAAAACTTTCACTGTTTCCCGGCATGCAAATTTTTTACTGTTGCATGTGCAAACACGGGGATAATTTGAAAACATAGCGTCGTGGTGCTAGATTTTCCATTTTTGCTTGGCGTATTTCCGGGTGTTTTGCGAGCATTTACACCCTGAAGGGTCAGCCCAAAAGCCGTGTGAACTACCTTCGACGTAAAACCCAAGTGTGCCACAGTAAATTCTGGGCCCCTTTTTTGTGGGCGAAAAAATATTAGGCCCTTCTATGAGGGAAACAATAAGGGTAATGTTTCTCCTCTTCTGGGTGACTTTCTCAGAATGGAATGGATGCTTGTGATATCTTTTAGGTAGGGACCCTGCCCACTCCCCATAAATACAGGATAGAACATCATAGAATGGGAGAGAGGGAGGGAAGGGTTGTAGGAAAAAAAACGCTTTTTGTCTTTTGAATGGATGCCCAGATACTTATTTGGGCAAGAAAGTTTGTCCAGGGGGAAATTAGTCTCGTTTATATCACTTTTTGGCCGGGTTCCATCGTGTTGGAGGTTTCATTCGGGCCTCCATTTAAATAAAACATGCATCCTCCTTGCTTCCCAAAAAGACAGAAAAAAGACTGAATTTTAAATTTAGTCACTGGGGTGTTGAACTGTTGTTGTCAGTCATGAAACGGATGTTGCAACTCCATTATTTTCAGTTACAGTTTACATACATTTCATTAGTATTTGGTAAACATTGCCTTAAAACGTATGATTGGGTAAAATGTTTTTGGATTTACCCTTCCATAAGCTTCTCCCAATTGTTTAGTAGGAATTTTGGCCCATTGCCCTCAAACTGTTTAAAAGGCCCTGTTTGTAGGTCGCCTTGCTAAACACCTGTTTAGTTAAAATCAAAATTTTTTCCCAATACCATTAGTTGGGATTTGTGAGGGCCCACTCCAAAAAAAAACGAATTGGGTTTTTTCTTAACCATTTGTAACAGTTTGGCGTATGTTTTCCGGGTCTTGTCATTTGGAAAAAAACACATTGCACACTTATCAATTGTGCGTTTTTACAAAGGCTCGCCCAAAACGGGCCATAAAAAACGTCGGTTTTGGGGTTTTTTTTGTTTATTTGAAAAGCTGAAATTCTGACCTTTTATCAAAAGTCCATGTTTAAATCTTTTTTTTCTCACTGGGGATTAAAAACTGTTTAAATCTGCGGTTTTGCTGCCAAAATAAAAACCAACTGAGTTTTTGCGATTATATTTGACAAAAATTCCAAAAGTCTGGGGGAAAAAAGAAATGGTTTCCAAACAGTTTTTTTCCCTATCGGGTTGTTTTGAAAAAAGTATTTTCCCTTTCCCTGTGTTTGGATTTTTTGGGGTGTTGTTTCATACTCTGAAAATATACAACTTTTCCATTAGCCTGGGGCCTTATATTGCCACCTTACTGGGAACGTTTTTTTTTGTTCTACCCCAAACTGACCTTTAAATATGGCTTTTTAAAACCCTGGTTTAAAAGAATTGAAAAATAAATTAGCTTTTTTTTATAAAAACAGGTTTTTTCAACCTGGAAAAATCTCAGAGCAAAATCCAAATCTCTTTCACTTTTTATTTTCTAGAAGGGATTGTTAGTATTTTAAAGGTATTTTCGGATATTTATGGTAATGCCCTTTTCTGGGGAGAAGCCCAGTATGAGCTTGTTAAGGGCGGGATAGGAGCCCCTCCCTGTCCATTGAATTTTAATGGGACTTATAACCCAAATTTTTATACATATATCCCCACGGGCTACAGATACAACACAGACAGCTCCTGAGACCATTTTTAGTCATTTAGTCTTTTGGGTCTATAAACAGAATAATGTTCGTCACTGTGACCCGTTGAGAATACGAGTCCCTTTGCCTTCATGCTCTAGATGTGCAGCTGCTATAAATTACAATAAGCTATTTTCCAGTCATTCTGTTCCAATCCAATCCTTTTGATGCCAAGAGCAAATAAAAATCTCAATTTACTTAAAGCAGCTAAAATTCTTTGTTTTTGTCTATGGGGTAATGAATTGGAAGAACTTTGTAGGCCCATGCCAAATGATGAAGGTAAAAAAATTTTTTTTTTAAATTTTCTTTAAATATTATTATAATATATATATATATTATATTTATTATTATATATAATGATATATATTAAAAATATATTTTTATATATTTTATATATATATATATTTTTATAAAAATATTTTATATTTTTATATATAAATTTTTATTAATATTTATTTTAAAATTATTATTATTGTATTTTATATTAAAAATATATATATTTTATATTTTTATAAAATTTATATATATATATTATTTAAAAAATATTTATATATTATATATATATTTATTTATATTTTATTTATATTTTATATAAAAATAATTTTATATTATATATATATATTTTATTTTAAAAATTTATTATTATATATTATATATTAAAAATATTTATTATATTTTATAAAATTTTTTATTATATTATATTATTATATTAAAAATATATTTATTATATTTATATATATTATTATATTTTTTATTTATATAAAAATTATTATATAATAAAAATATATATATATATAATTATATATATATTATATATATTTATATTTATTATATATATATATAATATTTATATTATTATAATTTATATAATTATTATTTTTTTTTATATATTAAAAAATTTAAAAAAATAATTTAAATTTAATTAAAAATAAATATTTTATTCCCCCCATTTTAAAAAAAATTTATTTAAAAATTTTTTAAGTTTTAATTTAAAATTTTTTAATAAAAATTTTAAAAATATTAAATTTTAATTATTTTAAATTTATTTTTTTATTTTTTATTTTTTAATTTTTTTATAAATTATTTTTATTTTTTTTTTTAATTTTTTTTTATTTATTTTTAATTATTATATATTTATATTTTTTTTATTTATATATATATATTTATATTAAAAATTATATATATATATATATATTTTATAAAAAATTTTTATATATAATATATATATATATATTAATTTATATTATATATTATTATATATATATATATAAAAATATATTTTAAAAATATATAAAATGTATATTATAATATGTATTATTTATTTATTTGTATATTTTATATATTTATATATATTATATTTGTATATTTATTTTACTATATATATTTATATATTATTTTATATATATATTATATATATATATTGCGTGCGTTCCGCAGCGCAATAAAGGGTTCCCCCCCTTTCGGGTATCGGAAAACCCGGGACCGACGAGCTCGGGGAAAACTCCAGCAGCCCTGGGGACCCGGTGGCCCCAAACTGTCGTGTATGAAAACCAGTGACCAGGGCACCTGTGTGCGTCTTTATCACTGCCTGTGTCAGACGACAAGATTGTAATGTATTAGCATAATAAAATAGCTTAAAAATTACAAGTGTTAAAAAAAAATTAACACGTTCTCCCTTCCTGGATTAAAAAAGAAAAAAGTAAAAAAAAAAAAAGAAGTGTAAAAAAAAAGAATAAAAAAAAAAAATAAAAAAATAAAAATAAATTTTTAAAAAATAATTTTGCACACAAAAAAAAACCTACACTATTAGGGATTTTACACGCCGCAATAAAATGTAATTAATTAACAAGTTATAAAGTGTGAAATGTGAAGGTTGGGAAAAAAAAAAAAAAAAAAAAAAAAAAAAAAAGTTTAAAAAAATTAAAAAAAAATTCTGTGAACGTAATTTTAGTGAACTTTAACTACTGTATTCCCCCATAAAGTACAACTTGTCTCGAATAAAATGAGGCCTCATACAACTGTGTCATTAAAAAAATAAAAAAAGTTACAACTATTGAAAGGCGTGGATGCAAAAACTAAAAAAAATTCTGGTCATTAACTACTTTTCAGGCCTGGGGCTTAAGGGGTTGAGAAACCATCTCTTGACCCCTTATCTCTGTCCATCTATCTTCCCATCTCGTTGCTTTCATTTGCCTCTAAATCCTTGAGCGTGTCTATCTTGACCTGCCCTCCCATTTCTCCTCCAGCTCTCTCCTTGACCCGCTGCAATCTGGTTTCCGATCCCACCACTCTACAGAAACTGCCCTAACCAAAGTCACCAGTTCCTCCTGCTACAAATACTCTCCTCCTTCGGCATCACAGACTTGGCCCTTTCCTGGATCGCCTCATACCTCACTGATCAGACATTCAGCGTCTCATTCTCGCATCACCTACTCCTCTCACCCTCTCTCTGTTGGTGTCCCCCAGGGGTCAGTCGTGGGTCCCTTACTCTTCTCTATCTACACTCAACTCATAGAATCACATAGCTTTTAATACCACCTATATGCTGACGACACCCAACTTTACACCTCCGACCCAGATATTAACTCTCTACTCTCCTGGATTCCAGACTCTCTATCGTCCATTTCCTCCTTCTTCTCCCGTGTCCTAAAACTAAATGTAGAGAAAACTGAACTCATCATTTTTCCACCATCACATTCTACCACCCCGCCTGATCTCTCTATCACAGTCAACGGCTGTCTTGCAAGTCTGCTGCCCTGGGATAATCCTTGACTCCACTTTGTCCTTCAAGCCACACATTCAAACCATTACCTTCGCTTGCCGCCATCCCACCTAAAAATATTTTGCCAATCTGCTCATTCCTGAACACTGATACTACAAAAATGCTGGTCCATGCTCTGGTCATCTCTCGCCTAGACTACTGCAACACCCTTCTCTGTGGCCTCCCGTCTAGTACTCTTGCTCCCCTTCAAACCATCCTCAACTCTGCTGCTCGTCTTATCCACCTCTCTCCTCGCTACTCCTCTGCCTCTCCCCTCTGCCAATCCCTTCACTGGCTACCCATTGTTATTTGCTTCATTCTCTTTAATCTTCATTTTACATTATGTTAGGTGACAGTTTGGGGACTTGAAACCAATTACCAGTGTTCCAAAGAATTATGGTTTCAACATACAATGGTCTTCCCAGAATCAATATTATATGTTGAGGGACTACTGTATATGGAATTATAGCCTATGATTGGCATCCATAGCATGTCTCCTTCAAATGGATGTCAGGAAGCTCTAGTGATGTAGTTGTCCATATTTGAACAGTCAGCAGTTAGGCGCCGAAAACAGTTGATGTCACCTTGCTGACAGAAGCTTGAGAAAACTAGGTGGCTTCACTGTGAGTGCTCAGAAGTAGGAGGTTTCTTGCTCAATCTTAAAGGGGCTTTCCATTTTAACAAAATTTTAGTCAGGGAGCTTGTAAAATTTGATAGAAAAAAAAATTATCTTTAAACTCACTCTATACCAGTGCTGCCACTGGTCCCTGTACACCAGCTGATGATATCACAATCAGTGGTCACATGACTCTGCAGTCAGTCACAGTCCTCAGTGGTCACGTTTCCTACATCCAGGAAGAGACCACTATGGCCTGTGAATAGCTGCAGGGCCATACAATCAATGAATGTGATGTTATTGGCCCAAAGTGGTGACAGTGCTGACACAAGCTGGTTTTAGAAAGGTGTTTTCTGTTTGTTTTTTTTCCCCCACAACCAATGGATGAGCATTTTGTTAAAATGTAAAAACCCTTTAATGCTCAGCCGGGGACTATGGGGAGGATCTAGTGATGTTACTATCTATATAAAGACATTTACATTACTGAAGCTTTCTCACTTGAGTCCTAACAAAGGAAAATGAGAGGGCTACAGGAGGGGAACAAACCTCAAGACAAATTCACTGTGAGCAAATAAGAAAGTACCAGAGAAGTGTATTATCTATGTCCTGTATATCCGTAAACATGGCGGTATTCGATGGACTTATCCTCTGCTGTACCCCTAATCATCAAGGGACGTAAGCATATGTACATTTCTAGCAAACTATTAACCCTACATATTGTTGTGTCCTTTGGGTGTTAATGTTGTTCTTCCTGATGAACCCTGTCATTTGGGAGAAACACGTTGAAGTAAGAGTATCAGTTGAACATTGACCCCATTGTTTATGATGTTGTAACCATTACATGATTTGTTTCAGTCAACAATTGTTATTTCAAGATTGTTCTTTTTTCTTTATTATTTTGTATTTCTTTAAATATTTTCCCTTGTTGTTTTTGGGGTGTTTTTTTCCTGTATTTTCTGTACATGTGTCTGTAGGTTTGGCGGTACTGTGTGTGTGTATTGTGTGTGTATGTATATATATATATATATATATATATATATATATATATATATATATATATATAATATCTAGGTGTATAGAGCCTAGGTTCCTGTCGGGGTCGCCCTTATTGGGACGGTTACCCTGAATTTGATGGGTAGGTAGTTAGAGACTTGGTTGGGGAGGTTTAGGATATTTGTAGTTTTTTTTTTATTAAACATTAGTAAAAGTTACTTTTTAGATCTAGTTTATCAAGTCTAAGGTGAATATGTTTTTGGTAATTTCTCAGGAATAAAAGTATCTTTCAGTTTTGGATTATACTCCGTGGATGCTGCTTCTTTTTCTTTGATTTTTCTGTCACTTCCTGCTGTGTCTTATCAACAATAACGCGGTCTCTAACTTGGTCTCTGAGCTTATTTTCTGCTATGAAAAACTTTAACCCTTAGGATATTCCACAGTATTTGCTGCAACATGGTTTTTGTCGTGGTTTTTTTTTTTTGCAAAAAAAACGCAGTCGTATTTCCAATGGCCCCGTACATTGAGGGCTACGGGAAGCCCGCAGAAGATAGAACATGTTCTATGGGCACTGGAAACCATTGATTTTTCAGCAGATTCTAAATACTGAATCCGCCGAAAATCCGATGAGAATCCAGTGCTGTGTAGACATAGTCGGAGTTACTAAACTGGGAGCAGCCTTGTACCATCCTGCCAGGTCTGCAGAGCACAGAGTCACTCAGCAGCTTACAATGTGTCTTGGCAGCATGTATGTTTTTCTCTCTCACAAGAAGTTTTCTGTTATGACAAATACAGTTTTGCTAGCTCACATTTATAGCCAGGCATCCTGCTTGGACAGTGACATTGTTTTCCACAACTCCTCCATCACCAATGTCCCTGTAACAGGCACAGCTAGGAATAGGAGCTAGCAGAGCTGAAATGTTAGTCACTGCTATAGACCTGCTCCCTGCCTGCACAGAAAGTGGGGGCCTGAAGAGTGAAAACCACTAAATGGGACAACCCCTTTAATATGTGCATTTTGCACTGAATTCTGCACCAGATTACATAAAGTTAAATTCTGTGTGGAATGTTTTAATGATTTCACCTCTAGCTTTATAGATCTGGAACTGACATGCTTTCTTTCATGTGTTATTAGAAGGGTATCTCTGTTACCTGACTATTATGCGTTATGTATGATCGAAGCTTGTACCGGATGCTCAGGTACACGTATGTTTTGTCTCTCTCTTTTTGTAAAAATTTTTGAAAATCAATAAAACTTTCAATTAAAAAAAAATATTCTGTGTGAAATTCCACCATGTGAACAGGGCCTCACGGTGATGTTTATCTGCCATCAGGGCTTTTTGATCCATGTTAAGGCCATGTTGACTATGAATTACAACACAGTTTTTTTCTGCCATGGATTTGAAATACACATTGCTGAAAGAAATTAGTGACCTGTCACTTAGGGTTCATACACACAGTGTGGCTGGGTTACAGTTAAAATTACACTGCGTGCGTTTTTACCATGATATTCCATGGTTTTGCGATGCTATAATTAGCGATGTGGTCTTTACAGCTAAAGCCTGTAAAATTTATTGTTTCAACTGTAAAATATGTGTAGCCAATTACTGCATCACAAAAACATGGCAAATCACGGTAAAAACACGTTTGTATTTTTTTTGGTGCAGTTATTATCATAACAGAACTACACTATGCGAATAGACCTATGCAAAAAATGTGTCCGCCAGCCAAGATGTGGATTAGCTGCATTCAATGAAGCAAAAGAGAGTGAAATTTGCAGAAGTCTAGGGCCATGCTTCAGATTTCTACCGTTTATTCCATGGTGGATTTTTCTGATGGAAACATCCGTCGTGGGAACATAATCTTCGCTAGTCAGCCCAGCTCAGCCTACATATATCAAATCGGATTAGCACAGCATTTCATCATCTGCTGACAGTATTGAAAATTGTGTGGAATATATTTATAAGCTTTAATATATTAAATATTTGAATTTCGAACAAGACACGGCAGGGCGAATGTTCCAGGGCTTTGATATTTTATCTTCAGTTTTTCTTCCGTATATGAGTACAAGGCTGTTTACTTACGATACTCGGTAGGAGACAGACTTCCTATGGTAAATAAACTTCATTGTATGGTTTAGACTCCCGCTCTATACATTGCATTCTGTAAATGTAACAAAGAGCCAGGAACTCTACAGAATGAACACGTTACAGAAGTTTCAGCTTGTTAGAATTTGATACTTTATTTACACTTCTCCAAATCCATGAGCTGACTTCATCTCGCAGACAAAACACACAGGCAGCACATAAATACTCGCCATTAACCCGTTCCTAGGTCACTGCTCCTGCATGGGTTCATTGTTAATGTTACACAGAGCATTGTAAATGGTTAACCGTACAATAATGTGAATGTGAGGATTATAACACTAGGAGTCGACCATATGCCCAGATGGCCTGGACCACACTGGCTCTGCCTTCCCCAAACAAAATATGTATCAGAACATGACAGATTTCACACATGTTGCCGGCAGCAAGAAATCTGCTTCGGCCTTATGACAATCTGTGGTCACAATGCAGTCACTATAGGACCCCTAGTGGATTCCAACCGCTAAAACTAGTTCACTAAATTCAGATTTGCTGGTTAATGTATGGATTATAGCTAGTAGATGTTTTACATCTTACACAATGAAGGTTGGTGGTAGGAATAGACTATATGAAAGTAGCATAGTTAAATTGTCATTTGGCTATGCAGGTTTGCATTTTTTTTTACATCTTAAAGGGATTGTCCAGTAAATAAAAGTATTGTTCAATGGGGGCAGGGTTGGTATATATATATAAAAAAAAAAAAAGTTATACTTACCTACCTGTTCCCAGCCATTGCCGCTGCAGAGCTCCCCGGCTATCTGCTCCTTTTGATATTGGGGTTTTCGTCTCGCACTACTTTGTAAGTGAATGGACTATAAGATGAAATGGACAACTCCTTTAACCGTCAGCCTACTTTAGTGTTCTAAGGGGTTAATTTACTTGTCTGGTGACACAATGCTTCCATTGGGGCCTAACTTCCGGTTCAACGTCACCTCCAGTTACTTCACCATAGGCACAATGTTATGGAACTTGAAGTGAAGTCCTATTATGGTATGCTACAGTTTTTGAAAAAAAAATATGCAATTTTCACAGTATGAATTTTTCTGCTGGTAAGACAGATGGATATAACACACATAATAATGAATAATTAACTTTTTCCATATCTCTACTTTATGTTGGCATCGTTTGTTAGAAGTTTTTATTTTTTTAGGATGTTATATGGCTCACCAGTTTATCGGCAATTTTTCAATTTTCAAAACAGATATTTTAAGGAACCAATTCAGTTCTGAAGTGGCTTTAGGGTGACCTGTCTGCTTAAACACTCTATAAATCACCCCATTTTAAAACCTTCAACCCTAAAACTGTTTAAAACATAGCATTTAGACAGTTTGTTAACCCTCACATGATTTAAAGCAATGTGGAGGTGAAACTAAAAAATATCTTTCTGTTTGAAGACTTTCAATTTTATTATATTTGTTACTTGAACCAGGGAGATGTTAACAGAGAAACACAACTCAATATATTTTCACCGGATTCTGCTTCTTACAAAAAATCCCATATGGGGCTCTAGTGTGCTGCTTTCCTCAAATACAGGCCTCAAAACCAACTACTGGATTATGGAACCTCCCTTTTATTATCATGGCTTGCAGACTTCCCAAAGAACTAATTTTGAAAACTTCGCACTTTAAAGAATTTTTCAATAGTGGTTGTTAGCATATTGACCGCACATGAGCTTTATAGAATTTTAAAGTATTAGACTGTGAAAATTAAAAGGGTTTTGCCACAATCTCATTTCATACCTCCTGTATCCAGCTCTTCAGCTCTGTGTGCTCAGAAGGGGGCGAGTGATTTGTTTGACTTGCATATCATCTGATCCAGCAGGATGACATCACCATGCCTTTCCTCTCTGTAGTCATAGACAGGTCTGTTTATGTAAAGCATTGTGAGTAGCTGAGAGGTAAAGTTTTTGCTTCACAGCACAAGGGTCCTAAGTTCAAATCCCTGCAGGAACCAAACCTGTGTTTTTTTTTCTCTTTATCAATGCACATACCTGATTGGGGGTTCTTTTTAGTTATTTGCACGGTTTGACTTCTTACTAACTAGTCCAAAGGACAGAAGTAGAATGACAGCACCTGGGGTTTGAACACTCAGTAGCTACCTGAGAAGAGAGGTGATGCCTAGGCATGTGCGACCAGGACTGAGGAACTCTCAGCCCTGGTCATATCCCCTGGAGACGAGCTGTAAACAATGGATCACTAAAGTAGCAGCTAAAATAAAAACGGTGCAGAATTTTTAATAATAATGGAGAAAATGTTGTTTTTTTCATTTGCAAGCTTCCCACGTCAATTTTACTTTGTGGCAAAACCTTTAAGCATTTTATTTTCTCCTCTAACATTAAGTTTTAACTCAAAAATAGTAATTTTTACAAAGAGTCAAGGGAAAAAAAAAAGCAAAAAATGTCACCCAAGTCCAGTATTACAACATATATGGTTGTACATGGTATATGGTTTGGGTATATGGCAGGACGAAAGGAGAGCTATTTTGCTTTTTGGTCACGTATTTAATTGGAATGGTATACAGGTGCAGTGTCACATTTGAAAAGCCCAATAGCTATCAAAACAGTGAAATACTACATATTTATGAACTTTCACCCCTCAAGGAATACATCTAGGGATGTAGAAATAATTTTGACTTCACAGGTGTTTCATGGAACTTTTTATCATTAAACTGTGCAAATTCAAAATAAATTTTTCCCAATGATATTTGTTTTTGTATATTTTTATTTCTGGAGTATGGGAATACGCATATGTGATATAAAAAGGTGTTGTGATAATAGGGGGGGGAGGGGAGAGGGAGAGATGGGGCCATTTGGGTTTTTTAAATGTAGATCTTGCTGGAATGGTTTTCGGTGCTCTGTCACATAGGCACACACCAGTAACTAAAAAAACCCCAAATGGAAGCACCCTATTTTGGGTGTAGTGTTTGGTGTAGATTTTGCTAGAATTGATTTACAGGCCCCATGTCACATTTTGCAAAGACGGCGTAGTACCAGCACAGTGGAAAACTTCCATTAGTGACATCTTTGAAACTGCATGCCCCAAAGAATTGATTTAGCGTTAGCCTGATTACCTGAAACCCACCAGTGTTTGATATTTTCCTTTTGTAGAGTGGGCTGTAAAATGCAAATTTAAAATAATAATCATAGAAAAATCATCTGATACTTTTACCCATGCATGTAATTCAGAGAAAATTTTGTTTTTTTTTTGCCGTGTTTTTGTTTAAGAAATTTTTTGGGTTTTTACAATCCTTGTATTTTGAAAAAAACTTGTGAAAATTTGGAAAAATGTTTTTTTTCAAAATTCAAAATTTCTACAAAGTTATTCCCCAAAATAGTTTATAACTAGGTCCACCAAATTCTACTGACGTTGGGATATTTTTTTAAATGTCTATTTTTTTACAACACAGGGGCTTAAAAATTTGGGAGGATTTTCAATTTCAAGAAAAAATTTCAACATTATTTTTTTTTTTTTCACTGCTTTTAACAATTTAAAAAACTTATTTTAAAAAAGGGAAAAATTGTTTTTGATTGCCATATCGAAAGCCAAACATTTTTAAATTTTCTCTGTATGGAGCTGTGTAGGGGCTTGTTTATTGCAGGATGAGTTAGCATTTTTATTGGTATGCTTTTTGGGAGGACAAGGCTTTTTTATCCATTTTTTGTAAGCCAGGTTGAAGAAAATACTGCAATCCTAGTAGTGTTTTTTCATTTTTAACAGCGCTCAACGTGCTCAATAAGATTATTATGATAACAAATATATATATTTTTATGACGAAGCGCTTTAAAAAAAGAACAAAAACAAAAATTTTTTATTATGTTCAGCGATATTTATGCTTCGCTATCTCCTGATAGCTATAACTTCTTTATTTTTCCGTGTACATAGTTATGCAGAGGCTTTTTTGTGGGACAAACTGATGTTTTCATTGGTACCATTTTGGCATTTATATGAGTTTTTGATCACTTCTTATTCCATTTTATGTGCTGCAGGATAAACGAAAATCGCAATTCTGTGATTATTTTTTTCTTTTAATGCCGTTCACCGTGCAGGTTAAATAACATGCTGGATTAATAGAGTAGGTCATTACGCATGTGGTGATACCAAATATGCGTACTCTTGCTAGGAGTTTGCAAAGGGGAAAGGGGCAGTGTACGTGTTATTATTTTACTTTTACTTCTTTTTCACATTTTTTTTTACTTTTTGTTTTCACTTTTCCCCATAGGATCAGTGATGTTTTCATAAAATCAGAATTCCTTAATGAGTCGGGTTACATAAGATTACTATTTTTTAAGGTAGAAATTGTAACAAAATACAACAATACTAGCTAAGTATGGTTGCATGTGCACAATTTCAAAGCATTGGTAAGTAAGTGCATAATCTTCCTTTTGCTATTTGATGTCTATGGCAGAACCTTGCACATGATTTCCGACACATTAACATGTTTGCAGATGGCATAGAAACATTGCATGATATTACCATGGTACCACACATCAACATTGTTCAAAGGTTCTACATTACAAAAGCCTGGACTGAAACAGAGGAAGTTCATAAAGGTCAGTGTAGGGCAGATAGAAATGACTGTGTGATTGACAGGTGCCCATGTGTCACTATGACCAGATATAGCGCTTCATGCAGATTTTCCATTTGGAGACATCCAAGCTAATAGTAACTGCTGACTATAGAAAACAATGGAATACAATGTCCACTAAACTATAATTATATAGCCTGTGCCATTAATTGCTTGGAGAGAAAGAAATTGGAAGTATACTGGGAACCCCTTGTCTCCATTAATTGGTGGTGGATTAAGGTCCTCTCAGCATTATCTTTTGACAACTCTCTGATATATAACTTGTTTTTGAGACTTGATGTACATATGAATTATTGTTGTGATGGCTTGTGCCAAATGACAAACTGAGCTTTGCTGCATGCGTTTCACTTAGTGACTTAGGGTATGTTCACACAGCGTATTGTGTCACGTACAGGACAGTATGTGTTTTAGAAGTACGTGCTGGCCAGCGTGTACTTCTAAAACACTGACAGACGGCTTCCATTCACGTCCACTTTTCCCCACGTAGGGAAAATGGCAGACATTCATAGCACTCAATCAGAGCTATGAATTACTGTAATTGTATTGCAGTGCAATTACGCACCGAAATTCACCCTGCAATTACGCCATGTGAACATTCCCTTATTGTTAGTGAATGTTCACACAGCAATTTTTGAAGTGTAAATTTACGCTTCAAAATCAACTTCAAAATCTGCCTCAAAGAACGTCTGATTAGTAGGCTATTTTGAAGAGTCTTTTGAAAAATTCGTATCCCTATTGTTTCCTATGGGGATTGTATGAGCCTCAAGAATTGACATGCCACTTATTTTTACGGCTGTAAATGCATCCAAAAAGCGGCTCGCAGTTACGCTTATGAAATACAATGAAGGAAGATTTGAAGCTTGTCCGAGGCTGATTTTGGGCCGTTAAGCGCTCTAAAATATGGGCCACAAAACACAGTGTGAACATACCCTTCAGGTACTGCTACTGAAGTCGCGCACATAGTTAAAAGATAAATACATTTAGTTTGTACACATCACTGCACATATTGTTTCAGTTGTAGAATTTGATTTTGTCCTGGGGAATTGGCCTGGAGGAGAAGCTTAACTCTCATCTGCTTTCCTGTTTACAGGATGGGGAAGTACTAGTTTCTCTTCAGTAAGATTCATCATCTCCTCCTCCTCCCCTTCAGCTTCAGGGTGTTTACCTAAACTTGTCACTTATTCCTAAGCCTAATCCATTACACCTCTCTGCAGCTTTTATGAACTTGAGGTCCAGGATAGAAAAGTTCAACAAATGTTAAGTCTAAGCAGTAGAGATTCATACACGTAGCAAAAGATCCTGGGCGAGCAGCACACAGTCCCTAATATTCTGTATTGTCAGTCAGTAGGTACTCACAGTGTCTCCACAAGGCCCCGTTTTCTCCCCTTCAAGGGGTTGTCTAGTATGGAAAAAAAACATTTTCATATATTTTATTAGGGAATTCTTTCTTAAAAGAGTGGCTCCTCTTTCAGGATCTTTAGCTCTTGGCTAGAGTGGAGAGCGGCTACAATGAGTGTCTCTTACATTGGGGGACCTGTCTTGTCCTGTATTATATAGACAACCGATTAATTTGAATAGGAACTGCATGGTTCAGCTATGCCAGCGCTGCAGAATAATTAAATAACTACATCTTTTTTGCATAGATTACTGCTCATCTAAGGAAGGGATAAGATCCCAGAAGAGGAAGGGTGCACTTTATGATTATCTTATTGCCAAAGGATCCTTCTAAAAAGTAGGCATGGTCTATAGCAGAGAACACTTTTTACATTACATGCCAAAAAATTCTTAAGAAAAAGAAAAGTGTGCTTCCATCAACAAAATTGTTAGTACCCTTTTGTTAAACCCTACAATTGTCTCTAAATAACTTAAAACTTTAGAAATAATAAATATAAACTTACTGAAAATCACCAAATGAAAACCAAACATTGCTTTTGAATTATGGTTCAGCTGTAAAATTTTAAAAAACAAACTAATGCAAAAATTTTTGTAACTTAATATGACTTCTGCACCTGATCACAGGTATTTTGGCCCACTTCTCCTGAGTAAACGGTTTCAGTTGTCTCAGGTTTCAACGGTTCCTTCGCCAGACTGCATGTTTCAGAAACCCTGTGCCGGATGCAGCAAAACATACCAAAAAAAATATAACTGAGCCTCCTCCATGTTTCACATTAGGTACAATGTTCTTTTCTTTGCTTCATTTTCACCTCTGTGAACAAACAGCTGTGACCTTCCCAAAAGCTCCAGTTTATCTCATCTGTTTAAAGGACATTCTCTCAGAAGCTTTCTAGCTTGTTACTATGCATTTTGGTAAATTCTAGTCTCGCTTTTTTATCTTTACTTTCAACAGAGGTTTCCTCCTCAGTCATCTTCCATTGATTGCATTATGGCAAAGACAGGAATAGATCTGACACTGATCTATCTTGACCTTAGAGTTTCACTCTAATTTCTTTGGTTACCTTTCGTATGATCCAGTTCTTAAATTTTTTCATCAACTCCTGAATAATATGTGCAACTTTAGTAACAGGAAGATCAAGCTATTTGTTTTGTAGCTTATTCTATTGATATGCCATACTGTGTCAGATGAGAATACTTTACCTGCAGACTAATTTACATTTTAGAAATGCAAAAGACAATGTGATGCCATAATTTTTTCTCTAGTGCATTGAATTTAAGCAGCAATTTCCTCCTGAGGCCCTTGAAACATCCCACAGCTGCTTAAAGTATGTAATAACCATGAGAATGGACAGGCGCCCACGACAGGATTTTATTTGTATTGGTACATAAAACATATGCTGTTGTTATTATGTGTTTTCTATTCAGAGAAGTAGAGGATAATATATAAAAAAGTGGAACTGAGTGGAAGTATTGAATTGCTGCTGCACAAATTGTATGAACTGTTGGCCAAAAGGGGTCAATAAGAAAGCCTCTGCTTGCTGTAGCACATACCTGTGGATTGTCATTTAAATTGCTCACACACTATAAGGGTGCTTTCACACGTTGCGGTTTTGGTGCGGTTTTTTGGATGCGTTTTTTGTGCAACAATGTATAGTATTAATTGTTGTGCCTTCCTGCACAAAAAACGCATCCAAAAAAATGCACCAAAACCGCACCGTGTGAAAGCACCCTAAAATGTTATCACTTTTTTTTCTCAACATTGAGAGATTTCACATATTTTTCCCCTACCTTATATAGATAAACATATACCATTAAAGGGGTTGTCTCACTACAGTGATTCATCACACCTCAGTCCTGTTTTCTCGGCTTCATGTTTTAATTTAGGGACATGTTTACTGGCTTCTACTGGCCTGCAGTGATGAGCTGCTGAGGACACCAGGGCTGTAGCTATAGCGACTAGTACTGGCAGCCTATCAGGAGAGATCAAACAGGTCTGTAGCTATAGCAACCTGAGGAGCTGATGCAGCCCATACAAGAGGGGATATATCAGAATAGGTAGGATACTCTTAATAAACATATATTGTAAAGTGACTTGTTTTTGCAAGATCTTTAATATAAAAAGCAATCCTTGTAGTGAAAGAATCCCTTTAACTAAAATAACTTAACTTTTATCTGTGTAACGTACAGAAGCCAGAACATTCACTTACACATTGCTTTGTGTCACGTTTATGTATTTACGATAACGTAAAAAGCTGGATGACCATCCTCTAAGTGTGGTGGCTCCATAATTTTTGTAATCAATCATGCTAAGGTCAGAATCAAAGTTTTAAAAACACTTGGCTTCATCTCTCATGCAAAACATGTTACATTAATAGCATCCATCACACCCTGTGTAATTCTTCACATCATAAAAAACACAGTGTGGAACGATTATTATAGTGCCAGAATTCTAGCGCAATTTGCATCAAAATACTGGTGTACATCACATTGAGTTTAGCACAGACCCTAGACACTTCTGTGCCTTGTCTGCCAAAAGGGCTGCGGTGTCACTAAAAGGGTATGGTTTAGTGTGCATCTGTTTGCCATATTTTCAACACAGTGGCATAAAGTAAGCCAACTAATAGATGGTGTAAACTTTGACTAAACAGTCTTAACCTGCACCAGATGTATCAACACTATGACAAATGTGGCGCTTTTTAACACTAAGGGTGACGTATATGAACGGGACTGCATCAGTATGCTGGCGCACTTTGCGCCGAAAAGGTGTTGTAGCCCTGTTCTATAGATGTATGAATAGTCGTAATCCAAACTTTGGCGCAGTCGGCACCTGCCCTGACACTTTGTAATGCGCCAAAGATGTGGGGGCGTGTCACACCACATTTGTAGGATTAGACACATCTATGAATGTGGGACACCAACCTAGGCACATAATTGCTCGAACAGCCAGACCACCAAGTGATCCACCTGAGGCCAAAGTTATTGTCACTGATAATACTATAAAAACAGGATTTATTGTAGATGCTGTTATCAATTTTATAATATAGACTTTAATATTAATTTTATATTATTTGTCAATCATTTTTATATTCTTTAATTAGACATTAATTTCATATCTTATATTTTAGGGAAATTTTATTTAATATAGTTTTACAATCATCAGTAAGCATGGCGCTGTCAGAAATTTTGTCGTCTTTTCTACTTTTTTACTATGCGACACAGAATTTGCAGCGGGATTACACCTATGATGCACCAAACTACAGAAGAACAGGTTCATACATAGTGGCACATTCTACAGTACCTTAAAGCTTTTTAGAACTGGCCTCTATGCGTCACCGTTCATACATGTTGCCCTGAATGTCCAGTTTTGATACATGAGAACCATTATTTTTAGTTCACCTGTTACACCAGTAAACGGCAGTGTTTTATACTCGGCTGGGTCAAGGTTTTGGTACATTTATAATTTTGGCAAATCATGTTTTTTGGTACAAGTATAAATTGGCAATAGGGTTAAAGGTAACCACTATAAAGCTCTAGAGATGCCATAAAGACTTTTAAGAGTCTTTTAAGTGTTTGGGTGCTGAGATCCCAACCAATTGCTTGGCTGATATATTTTTTTTAGGCCCTGTTCCTGTAAAGCAACAGGTTCACTTTATTCATCTTTGGTGTACCTTCCTTATTATGGAACTAACTCTAGATATTTATTCTAAATTTACTGTAATGCGCAGACAGTTTTATCTTAGCCTTTGTCTGTTCTTCTAAAGCCCAATACAGACTCCTAAAATCTTGTGGTGAATCCTCTGAGCAGATGCAATTATGAACCCACATCCAAAATTTGTATTTCAGCTCCGCCCAATTCATTTGAATGAGCCGCAATATCAGACACAGTCCATAGATATGAATGACATTTTTCTTTTCAAACAATCCTGGACCATCCCTTTTATTCTATTAAATTATGGAAAACCTCACAAAACAAAGACAAAACACGATAGAACTATTTTATATCTTTATTACAGTAATCAAAAAGACACAAGATCAGGTATGGAATTGATGGAAATCACAGGATGCATCTAGACACACTTCACATATGCAGACTAAGCTTTGCAGCGGGCTGACCCTATGCAACCTCTTAGGCTATGTCTCCACTGTACACATTTTTGGTCATTTTTTTTTTTTTTTCAGCGTTTTCGTTTTCTGAAGCTGCTGCAAAGCAGATCCCATAGACTTTAATAGTAAAAATGTTCAGTAGTCTCCACAGAAGGTTTTCTTCTGCTCCAGGTCGCTGTTTGAAACATGTTGTAAAAAAAAACCGACAGAGCAGGGCAGAAAACTTACTATTGAAACCTATGTACACTGCTGGATGTTTTTTGGCATTTTTTTTGCAGAAATCCGTAGCAATTATAATGCTGTGCATCTCTACAAAAAATTCTGTAAAAACGTTTTTGAGCAGTTTTAGACATGCACTGGACAAAATACCTCAGTTTTATGACCGGTTTTCGGATTTGGTTTTCAGTGACTTTTTTGTCCAATGATGTGTAGACCTATTCTTGCAGCAACTCATTTCTCATTGAAAATAAATACCTATCTAATCTTGTCTTCAGTTTCTATCTTCAGAGAAGAAATACTGCCTGTAAGATTTCAGGTGACGGTCCATCCTGCATATAATATTTAGAAAACAGATCAGACTAAGGCTATGTTCACACGGCTTATTGCGGGGCGTATTTACTGACGTTTTTACGTCCGCAAATACGTCCCGAAATATGTTTCAAAAACGTGTCACTAAGTGTGTAGCGTATTTCACGTAGTAAATACATTCTCCATTCTTTACTATGGGGATTTACTTTGCGAAATACGCCTCAATAAGTGACAGGGGATTAATTTTAGATCGTATTTTCGGATATTTACGCCCGTAAATTTTACGCCACTGAAAAATACCCAGTCGTGTGAACGTCGAGCGTATTTTTCCAATGTGGAATCAATGCAATCTATTGTAATTATTTAAAACTATTATTTGGGTCTTTGCGGTTCGTATTTGCAGGAAGTAAATACGTCCGAAAATACGGCCCCGAAATAAAATGTGTGAAATAGCATCAACTGGCTATGTTCACAGGCTTATTTCGGGGACGTATTTACGGACGTATTTACGGAGCAACGTCTGGAAATACGTTTCAAATAATAACGTCATTAGATTAGCTTGATTCAATGTAAATACATCTCATTCTACAGGGGATTTCTTGCGAAGTATGCCGTGCATAATAATTGTAAAGGATCGTTAAATTAGTACTGCAATGTATTTGAGGCTTATTTTGCCCATGTAAATACCCATATATAAGCAATGGGCGAACGGTATTTACATCGCGAAATACGTGCACACTATTGTGTACAGTATTTGAAACGTATTTTTGGACGTATTTGCGGACGTAAATACGTCCGTAAATACGCCCCGAAATAAGCCGTGTGAACAAAGCCTTAGACTTTCCCTGCCCTTTGTATAAATAAGACTAGCAGATGATACACAAATCTATTTAGTAACTGACCCCGAGACTTTTCTTAGAAGATGTTAGGTGCAGGGGACAGCAGAAGTAATGAGCTGCCGCTAGAGCAGCAGCTGTTTAATGACAAGTAGCACATTATTTCCAGATTCCCTAATACATACAGACTCTTTTAGGAATATGCACACGTTTGCATTTTTTTTTTTTTAAATTATTCCTGTACAGATTCTAAATAAGCAACTTTGTAAAATGCCTGCTTGAAGAAAAGATCATACCATTCTGGTGTGTGAATACAGCTCTTCTAAAGAACTGTATGTCTTTGTGGTTACAGACTACAAAAGTATTGCATGGGTAGCTTGGTTTTGCCACAATCTGCAAAGAGATTGGAGTTTCATATGAGGGCAGATCATACTACGTACAGGTTTTTTTTTGTAGTCTGTAACCATGGTGACACATGGGTCTGCATAGAAACTGCATATACAAAACAGTAAGACATGATGACCCGATCGCTTACTAATTGATCTTTTTCACTTTTGCTTCTTGTCTTGGTGAAGTGAAAAGCTTCATCCACGCTTTCAAATGGTAATCCAGTCTGCTCAGGTGCTGAATAAGGGCTTGTCCCCGCGGCATCGATGATCTGTCGGTTTATCAGATGGTTTGCGGTTTTACAAACTGTCTGAAAACTGACAAGCAACGCTCCACCATAGACCTCAATGGAAAATCCGTACAGCAGTCCCCACTGCACGGATTTTCCACCGGACGGTTTTTTACACTGCTGGTGGTCCGAAAAACTGAGAACATGTTAATAAACATGTGGGTGCGAAGGAGGAGGGCTCAAATCCACAAACTGCAGAGTAAAGCCAAAAAAAAGACTAAATACCAGTCGGCATTTCCCACCGGTATTTGGTCTTTACCGTGTAAACGCAGCCTAAGGCCGTGTTCACACGGCTTATTTCGGCGCGGATTGAAGCCGTACTACGCGCCGGATTTGCGCCTCAGCATGGCTCCAATCCGTCGCAGTAATTACAGTAATCCGCAGTTCTCATAGAGAACAGTGGATTCCGTCGCTCCTACCCGCTCGGTGAATCTGGCGGGCGGGGAGAAAGTGACCTGCACATTATCCAGGCGCAATACGCGCCGTGAATAATGCAAGTCTATGGGGCCGGCGGGCAGCGCCGCCGCGCCCCCGCCCCTTATTCAAGCCGTATTGCGGGCGGGATCCGTCCCGCATTTACGGCTTGAATAAGCTGTGTGAACACGGCCTAAGAGTCAACTACCACATGGCACCTGCACGGGCTGAATCACAGTCAGAGAACATGAAGTGATCAATGGACTGTTCCTCTGTGATGTCACTGTGGGTCCCCAGCACCGACAGCACTTCCTCAGTTATATAATTGGAACCAGATGGATAAAAGGATCAATCAGTATCTTAAATAATATCAAATTGTAGTCTTAATAAAAATGAAAAAAGACCGATCCTTTTGATCTGGTGATCATATTAGGTACCATCCCTCTGGGTGCTCTCGTCAATGCCCATTGATTTACTTGAAGTGATAGGAAATAGGGCTACTCCCCATCATCTAGTAAAATCAAATCATCATCCATAAAATCAAAGCGGGTTCTTGGGGGGGAGGGGGGGGAGCTTTGACTCTTAAACCCTGTAGTATTTCCCTTTCATTTCCACCCTCTTTTATGAAGAAGCGGGAACCACCTGGGTGTCAGTCCTGGACAAACCTAAAAACAAACTAAGGAATACAGGACAGGAACAATCAACGGTTAAAGCGCCAAAGCATAATGATATCGAGACAGCTCTATACATATACTGATCAAAATGTCACTTATGTTCTATTATACAAATGTGAATTTCCCATTTATGGGTTACCACGACATCCACTAACAAGACACTAGTATTACTGGCAGGATAGTTAATATTGTCATCACTTTATTAGAAACACTCATTGATAAGGAAGTATAAGCCCTCCCTTAGGTCTATCAACTATATAGATGACCAACAGTACAAAAATACAGATCTGCAGAGGATTACTCCAGCTACTATACACATTTCTAACTGTAAATTGAATGGATCAGAAGAGAATAAATCAAGACATGTCCCAGGAATAAACTTAGGATGGAACTTTAGTCAACTCTAAAGCTTTTCTTTACAGTAAAGCCAGTCACACGCATGCTGTAACTGATGGCTGATGGTGTCAATTCTAAGGCTATGTTCACACGGCTTAAATTGTGACGTATTTCGCACCGTACTGCGCTCAATACGGGCGAGATATGTCCTGGTCATTACGGTAATCCACAGCTCTCAGAGAACTATGGATTACGACTCCTCTCCCCGCTCGCACAATTCACCGCGGGGGGAGATACGTGACGTCAATTATTCACGGTCGCCGCTAGTAATGAATGTCTATGGGGCCGGCCGGCGCCCCACCCCCTCCCTGCTCCCACAGGGTAATTGCGGGGTGTAATTACGGCCCGCAATTTACCATGTGAACATAGCCTAAAATGTCTGATTTGCCAAGTGATATGCACATTTGGCTTATATTTGCACACTAGACTTCTTGCACAATTTTATTACCTCTGCAGCATCCAATATGGCTCCCACAAACATGAGAGTAATAAAGCAAGTTAGATTTTACTGAACTTTTTCTGTGTTCTCAAGTTATCTCCAGGTACCAAGGCGGTACAACATACAGTATATTTGAAGAGAACCTGCCACGTTAACCAAGCAGTCTGATTTTGTTATACTGCAGAAGAAGCTGAACAGATTGATATATAGTGTTCTGGGAAAAGGTTCAGTATAACTTGTCATTTTTATCAATGACATTTTATCTGCTGATTATGGGTTTAGGAGTCCAGTGGGCGGTCCTACTTAGTTGCTGGCAGCTCTCTGTATGGACATTTACACAAACCCTTTAAATCAATAACAAGACCACCCACCCCTAAACTAACAGTATAGAGGGATTTAAATCAATAAATTACAAGTTCTACATTAATCTGCCAAGCTCCTCCTGATCTATAATATGAACAGCATTTTCATAGTGGCAGGTTCCCTTTAAAGATCTATTTTTACAGTCAAAACCAATTTTTGATATTGTTCCAAAACATCCAACATGAAGCGACTTTGCAAAGAGTCTTGATTTAAAATGTCTTATTTTGTTCCTACAGCTCAAACGCGAACCTATGCCACTCCACCCTCTTTAGTCTGATTCTGCAGTCATGCCCTCGTCCATCTGTCCACTACTTTTTTACTAACCTGCTAAATGTATGTAAGGAATAGAAGAAATCACACTATACAGAGTATGTAGTTTATTTCCATGGAGTGACATAGGTTTGCAAATAAGCCGATTTAAAATTAGCTATATTACAAAGTTGCTTCATTATTGTTTCAGATGCGTTAAGACAAAAAAAAGTTGTAAAGCTATATGTAGCCGATAAGCACATATTTTATAGTGTTTTATCTGGTACTCACAGGGGTTGTCTGTTTTTTTTTTTTTTTATTGAGCTCACTATGCCTGAACAGTCTTTGTAGACTTTATGGAATTTATATGGAATTTGGATTGTTTTTTTTCTCACATTATTTTTAGTATTATTTCTATGACCTTAAAGGGGTTGTCTCACTACAAGGATTGCTTTTATGTTAAAGATCTTGCAAAAAACAAGTCACTCTGCAATATGTGTCCATTAACAGTGTCCTTCTATTCTGAGATATCCCCTCTTGTATGAGCTGCATCAGATTCTCAGGTCGCTATAGCTACAGACCTGTTTGATCTATCCTGATAGGCTGCCAGCACTGGTTGCTATAGCTACAGACCTGGCTTCTACTGCAGCCTAGTAGAAGACAGTAAGCACGCCCCTGAATTAAAAAAAAAAAAAAAAAAACAGGACTGAGGTAAGATGAATCAATGTAGTGAGACAACCCCTTTAAAAAAACGTTCCATTTGGCATGTCATCCCTTCATACTACAGAAGCACCGTCCTGCTGAATAGCACGCATGTCCAGAAGATAATTATCTATAGGGCATCTGTGTTAGTCAACAGGCTGGAGTTCCTAAACTGCAGCCACCCACTGCCTTCCTCAAATGAAACGTCACACTATACAATGATGGGCGGCTACACTATAGCAGTGACAGCCTCCTGACTAGCGTGCATGCCCAGCTGATAATTATCTGCTGGACATGTGTGATAGTCAGGAGGTCATCGCTTCTGTACTGCAGCCACTCACTGCATTCCTCAAATGAAGTACATCCAACATATACAATGCATGGGCGGTCACTATAGAAGTGCCAGCCTCCTGACTAGCGTGCATGCCCAGCTGATAATTATCTGCTGGACATGTGTGATAGTCAGGAGGTCATCGCTTCTGTACTGCAGCCACCCACTGCCTTCCTCAAATGAAACGTCACACTATACAATGATGGGCGGCTACACTATAGAAGTGACAGCCTCCTGACTAGCGTGCATGCCCAGCTGATAATTATCTGCTGGACATGTGTGATAGTCAGGAGGTCATCGCTTCTGTACTGTAGCCACTCACTGACTGCAGTAGGTAGGGATGACATTCCCAACAGATCATCACAGATCGCCATCATCGGGACGTCATCATTTAAGGCCATAGAAATACTACAATAAATAACGTGAAAACACACAATCTAAAATACATATAAATTCAATAACTTCTTTGAACACTGTATAGGCCATAGTGAAACTAATTAAAAAATAAATTCAACTGGCCAACCCCTTCAGGCTAAAGACGTTGCACATATAAAAGGCCACAGGTCAGAAAAGCAGCTGTGTTGTCATTTCTAGCACAATTATAATTACTTATACTAAATCTGTCCACCAGGGTAAGTAATGAAACTTTACCTAATCTGCATATAATCGTGGCTCCTCTACGACCATCCTATGCAGATCACGAGAATAAATTTCCTAACCATATATCTGGAGCATCCCTCCTGCATGTGTTGAGCTCTGCAAAATTATTTCGGTTTTGCTTAATTATTTTGGTTATTTGCATGAATAACACTGTAATAACCCATAATTTCCAGAATTACTGAGGTAACCCGGAAGTATCCCGCCTGCATGAGACTAAACTAGGTTGCACCATGTGCAGTCCTATATTGTTTGGAGAATATGGTGATACCCTGATCTTCTCTACCTCCTGTATACTGTACTGTATTGGAATGTCTGTGTGTGTCATTTATAAACATCTGAATGAATGGCGCAGCTCCTCCATTGTTTGAGTAAAGTCAATAGCAGAGGGTGTAGAAGTTTTTAGTGCAATGACCTGCTGGATTTCCAGGAACTTCCTTCCATGTTTTCTTCAGTCTCTCAGTTTTCAGTAGATGTGCATTGGTTAATTATTACCTCATTTTTCATCTTCAGATTTGTTGCTTAGAAGCTCAGAAGCCAACTCTTCTCCAGCATCTCCTGACTTCTGGGCAAATCGCAGAGCTCCCTGAATGAAACCTATAGAGCGGAGGGTCCGTGCATAATCTGAAAACACTGCGGAAATTAGTTTATGTGAGACGGGGTTAAGGAAAAGCCAAACCACCTGTATAGTAACCACTGCAGAGCTAATTTAGATCTTAAAACGTTTATTTATTAAGTTCAATAGGGACCGAATTTTTAAAACCATCAGTAAATAAAAAAAAACAGGTGTCCTTAAGGTATGTTAACACAGCGTTTTTGGATACGAATTGGGATCCGTGTTGGATGCAGCAGGATCGCACCCTATACCTTATTATAGGGCTCCTGCTGCGTCTTTCAGACCAAGAATTGACGTCAATTCTTGGAACGGATTCGAAAGCCGCAATGTAACACGCATCGGTGATCACTCATGTGAATGCCAAGACGTGTTTTACATTGTGAGCAGGGTAAAACACTTTGCACATTGTTAGATGCGTGTTTAGGTCTGTCTAAACGGACCCAAACGCATCTAAAAGCGTATGTTCACACGGACCCAACACGTTGTGTGAAGATACCCTTAAAGATGGTCAAAATCATAGATTCCATATTGTGTTGTGAAACCCACTAGACTATTTGAAGGTGGAGGTCTCAACAAGTGCTGCTTTTGATCAGCTAATTACTATGGGTCCAGAGGAATTTCAGGCTGACCTCAGATTGCTATTACAGGCTGCTGTGATAGTTCTCTTTCTAAATACACAGTAGTTTTGCTTTGTGTATTCAGACAGCAAACATCTGTAGACAAACTTTAAAGGGTTTTCTCACTACAAAGATACACTTTCAACATGTAGGGACAGGTAATTGAAGACTTTTTCTAAATACATCAAAATTGTGATTTTACCTTGGTCATGAAATAAGGGAACTTTTACCTGCTCCGAGTGCAAACAGGTTTCTCTGATTATGGCCAGATCTTCCTACCTAATTAGACAGAAAGCACGGACTGACGTCACCATGGTCAGAGCTCACTCTGAAGGAGATGTCCCTAGCTCCAACAAGATTAGCTTTTGTTTACAGATAAGCAATTGTTTTCATTCCTCGCGGCACTTGTAGCTTTGTTAACTAAAGATTAAATCTCCTGATCTTATGTCTTTGTAATGTCTTGGCTAGTTACAAATGAGCCAGATATGTTAAATCATTGCTATAGACCAACCAACAGCCTGATGAGAGCAGAGTGGATGAAAAGCTGCTTGTGAAACAGCATGGTGAGAAAACCCCTTTAATCTGGATTCATATAACTACTTTAACATAGTTTGAAAATGTTAGAAACTACTTTGTAACTGCATCATGTTCCAATTGAGTCCCTGGGCTGAGATGTTTTCGACAGTGAGTATATGAATGTCTAATAGGTTTACCAACACACAAATCAACATAGCATAGTGTGTGGAGGTGCACAGTTCACTACACTCTACAGCAAATATTTTGGGAACCTTTGCTGTAACGGTGTGTTCTATATAATTACGCACAATAGATATGTTTCAATATATGCTATATAGATGTATAGCATAGCACTGTGGATATGGAAATATGAGGAAGGCTGCTCACTGTAATTGGGCAACAATTTTTGACTATATAATGTGACGACAATAAACCACAGACAGTAGGCTGAGAACAAAACGGATAACAAAAAATGTGATTTGAGATTGGGAGTAGAAAAAACCAAAACGAGATGTTAGTATTAAGATAATTTAAAATAAGTACAGGGAACTGAAAACAGAAGGCATCCTTGAATCACCCAAAAAAATTTAGGGGATCAATTTGAACTGGGATTTAAACAGTCCTCCTCATCAGGTTGTTCGCATTTTTACATCATGAGACCAAGAAAACACCTTACAATTGATCACCAGTACCTCTCCATTGCAAAGCTTCAATCAGGATGCTCTCAGACAGAAGTGGCCAATTAGCTTACAGTGTCACAGAGTTTCCTCAGCAGGTTGCAACAGAAATACAGAGACTAAGTGGTCACGACCAAGGGTCCACGATGTTGCCACGAAACATGTCGATTTTTTGTGTGTTAACTGTTGCTGTTTTTTAATGCTGTTTTTTAATCAGGATCTAAATAAAGTATGTTTTTTTTATTTCATTGAATTGGGAGTGCTGGAAGTACACATTTACTTTGGATTTCAGTATTTCCCTCACTGCAGCTTGAGGTCTCTTCCCTGCACCCATTGATTTGGACTTTATATTGCGGGAGTTTCCAGGTAAGCAGACTATACCTTTCTTTTGTCGAGAAATACAGAGAGACTGGAAGAGTCACAGAAAGACAAAGTGGACATCCTCTGGCTCCATCACACTTTAATGACCGTTTCATTGTAACTAATGCCCTGTGGAGCCGGATGATGAATACCGCACAAGTCCAGGCACGTTTAATAGAGGTAAGAGGCAACCAAGTGTCTCATCAGGCCATTCATAACAGCTTAAATTAGCATGGTCTGCAAGGTAAACGACCAACAAGGGTACCTGACCTGACAGATGCATAGCGCTCTCGATGTCTCCAGCATCATTGGCAGCCATCATTTCTGCTCTGAGTGAATAAACTTTAATCACTGAACAGCACGGAGGACCACATGTCCCTCGTCCACTGTAGATGCTCCCTGCAAGACTATGATGCCTGGTGGTGTGGTCAGGCCATCTAGCAGGCAGACCACGCTGATGTGAACGGTTAAAACTGGTATTACGTGACACTTGGGCGCCTGGAGTTGTGTAACATTCATCATCCAGTTCCGCAAGACATACAATGAAACGACCATCAGTGTGTGATGCAGCAAAAGGACGTCCACTTCTTTGCCTTTTTGTGACTCTTCCAGTCTCTCTGCATCTCTGTTGAAACCGTCTGATGACACTCTGTGACACTATAAGCTCAGTGGCCACTTCTATCTGAGAGCATCCTGCTTGAATCCTTGTAATGGTGAGGTACTGTTGATCAATTGTAAGGTGTTGTCTTAGTCTCATTATGTCAAAATGTGATCAGCACGATGAGGAGGACTGTTTAAATCCCACTTCAAATTGATCCCCTAAATTTATTGGGCGATTCAGGGAACCCACATACTGCATCCCTGTAGTCTGGTGAAGAGGTGTTTTATTACTCAGGGTATGTATTTACTTATTCTATATTTATTCTGTATTTGATTAATTCCTAGTCATCACTATACTTAATTGAGGTATTTCACCTATACCTGTTTACTACTTGGATTGTCAGTATTTGGTTCCTCTGGTGGTGATGTATTTTCTGGATATTCATGGGAATCTGTGACTACTCATCTTTGCAAAATAGCTCAAGCTCAGTCAGATTGGTTGGCACACATTTGTGAACAGCATTTTCAAGTCATGCTACAGATTCTCAATAGGATTTAGGTTTGGACTTGGACTGGGCCATTTTAACATAGGAATGTGCTTTGATTAACCCTTTCTTAACACCCTGTCATAATAATATGGATCTTTGTCATTCCTCCCCACCTTTCAAGAGCCATAATTTTTTTATTCTTCCATCTATATAGGCATACAATGGCTTTTTATTTTGGAGGACAAAATGTACGTGTTAATGGTGTCATTGACAGTACCATAGAATATACTGGAAGACTGAAAAAAATTCTAAGTGGAGTGAAATAAAAAAAAAAAAACATACTTGCACCATGTTTGAAGGAGTTTTGTTTTTACAGTGTTCGCGCTTCAGTATAAATGTGTTATTTTTTTTCTACGGTTTTCAGTTTACAGTGTTGTCATATTCTAATAGATTGAACTTTTGCGACATGGCAATACCAAATGTGTAACTTTATTTTTATAGCCGACAAAAGAGGGGTGAATTTAACTTTTAATATTTTTTTTTAAATTTTTATACTTTGGGACTTCCGGGGGCGGGGCATCCAGTATGGCCGCGTTTTACACTAGCTCCTGAAAGAGACCTAAGCATCCAAGGGCTATTGTAGCCATCCGAGCACGCAAGTTTGCAAAAGCTGCTGAGAACGCCCGCAGAGACATTGGGGCGTCTGTTCTGATGTGTATGGCCGACAGGAGACACTCCGGGAGTCTGTAGCGGAGATTTTTGCCGCAGAGGCCTGGGAGCGGAACCGCAGCCGCCATCTTGGCCGGGAGCCACCTGGGGGAGCACCTGAGAAGAGGCCGGCGATATATCTGGCACTCACCCTGTCAGTGTCAGGAAGACTTAGCGGGGCTGGATCTGTATGCGGAGGGCCCTGCAGTGACGACAAGCCCGGAGAAGCCGGGACTGCTCGAGCCGGGACACCCCCCTCGCTTACCTGCCTGCATCAAGATACGTGGACGGAGAGCCCAGAGGCCGACATCAGGAGCGGCGACGGATCCCGCAGCGACTGGGTTCGGCGGGGCCCCGGAGCGGACACTGCCGCTGCACGCCTGAACCGGAGGTGGAGAGGAGCGGAGCCCGCGGTGCATGCGCACCGGTGCCCGGCACAAGAGCCCTCAGCCGTGGTGCAGTTCGGGAGCCCCGGGCCTGCAAAAACAGGGGAACCCCGCATTGGAGAGCGCGCCGGACTGTGAGTACTTTTTACTTTTGGGTGCGGGGCTCCTGGGACTCTGAGGCCACAGCCAAAAAACGCACGGGGCGGGTGAGAGCCGCCTCAAGTCACAGAGGACAGGCTGTGACCTGGGGGACCATCTCCCCTCCTCAGACCGACCAACATCTGGGGACACTACCGGGCCCTGACAGGGACTTTCTGAGGGACGTGTTTGTCCAAGACAGTTACACCCGGCCAATCCACTACCTGCAGTCCCTCCCTAGTGAGGCACCTCATTAAACGCAGTCCAAGGGGGAAGGGAGCGCTGGCCCTCCTCTGCTACTCCTTTACCTGCCTCACACCACTATCGTGCAAAATAGAACTGATTGACGGCTGTCTGGATTGTGGGGGCGCGCTGATCCAGGAGAGGGCGCTTTCCTGCTACTAATTGCTGCATCAAAAGTTGTACTCCCCAGAAGAGCTGATATTTGGGAGAGTGCTGCCATCTACTGCTGTTAACAATGATTGCAACCACCCCCTCTTGGCTTCCTGTTTCTGCTGAAATGTACCACCAGCCTGATGTGTGAAAAGCTGGAGACCCCTAGGGGCACCCCCTGTGCTCTAGTGCACTATATCACGCATATAATGACCACCCACTCACAGAAACGACAATAGGACCTGGAAGACTCGGGAAGATCTTGTCTGCGGACCTATAATCTTTGCTGAGCCGCTCTAAGTAGTAGCATAAATTATGGACAAATATCTACAACCCTCTGCCACACCTAAACGCACGCGTTCTCAAAAAACTACCGCAGATAAAGTACCAGTTACTGCAACCTCAAAACAACCTCCACAAAAATCAAACCCAAACAAAACGCAATCGAAACGTTCTGTTACTATGGCACAAACACCACCATCTTCACGCGCTGGAACTGTCCCACAGAACATGGCGTCTTCTTCCTGCGAGACCACTGAGCCCCTGGATGCCACTTTGCAGATTTTGTTGATGGTGCAAGAGGTTTCTAGAGTTACGCTTCCTGCTCTAGACAAGAGGATGGACCTAATGCAAGCCTCAATTAATGCGGCATTGACCTAGATAACTAGCAACTCACAAAAACTGGTCGAGCTGGAATCTCGCACGGGCACTGTGGAAGATAGTATCACCAGGCTAGACGGGGCAACATCTGCGCAACAATCCGTGATTGACAGCCTGCAAAGCAAAATCGACGACCTAGAGAACCGCGCGCGTCGCAATAACCTCAGATTTATCGGAGTACCGGAAGCCATTCCAGTGGACTTGCTTGCCACGTACCTGAAAACAAACCTAGCCGCCGCATTAGGCCTCGACACGCCAAGAGATCCTCTCCTCATAGAAAGGGGGTTTACGCATGGCAATGGCAGGAGATCGGAGAAATTAGACCTCGCCCAGTGATCGCCAAAATTTCCCCAAAACTGGACAATTAAAGAGCGTTTTCTTAGAGCGTACCGACAAATGAGAGAGTTGAGTAGAGAACGAGCGCATTCTAATTTTCCAGGACTTCTCTCTGCAAGTCTCCACAAAAGCCAAACCCTTTTCAACCCGTCTGCCAGCACCTACACGAGAATGGGATACAATTCCAGCTGCTCTATCCAGCAAAATGAGGGTTACTGGAGAAGGACAAACATCTACTTAGAAGGCCTGAGGAGCAATAGACGCTTCCTTTCCCCAAGGGCCCTGGATAGAGTAAACGAAAACCCAAACTGGTGATTCTCCGGGGATTTTTCCCGGTCTTAAAGATGGTTAAGGGGAACTGTATAAGTTTAGTAACTGCAATGTTTCAATCCTTTGTCTCTTTTTCCCCTTCCCCTCCCCACCCCCCTTTCCCATACCTTTCTCTTTGCAGTGTCTCTCTGGATGCGGTTTTTGTTTCACTGGGAGGGGGTTAAATGTATGATGTTTTTTTCTGACTTATTATGTGCTATTAGAACTTAAAAGGGGGGGGGGGGGGGGGGGGGGGGGGGGGGTCGCCCCCACTTTTGGGGGCTGGAGCTCTTGGATAGTTGGTTATATTTTCTTGTTTTATGCTTGGTGTCTTTCCAAAATTGAGCCTCATAGAGGCTAAATGTTTACAGGGCTTGCTAAATTTTTGATTTGGTTAATTGTGGTGTGTTCTCTTCTCTTAAGTTTCAGACAAGATGGGTGGGAGGGTTGGAAGGTGCGGCTCGATATTTGGTGCTGGCTCTCCCGCCTCCCTGCTAGATAGGGAAACACGGGGGGCGCTTCGCTGGGACGCCTCTCGTGTTCTCTCGGCCCTGCGATAAACTCCCCTCCTCAATTTCCTCACTGGGACACAGATTGAGTGGTCCAAACCCGTGGAAGGGGGGGGCTGAGTCTTCGGTCAGGCCACTTAAAACATGATTTCTGGAATGTGGCAGGATTAAATACCCCAAGAAGCGAAGACAGGTTGCGACACACATGAAACCTCAAAAGCGATGTTTTTTTTCCCTTCCCAAGAAAACACACTGGCAAAAAAGACAGGTTCATCCCCAATTAAGGCCCCCCGGTTAGATGCACCAATTCTGGTGAACTACCATTCAAAATCGAGAGGGTGGCGATATATTTTAGGAAAGGGGGCCATACAGTCTATGAGGATCAGTTTGTTGACCTGACGGTAGATTTTATTACATGAGAGTACGTATTGCGAACATCACATATACACTTTGTAATTCTATGCACCATGCGGAGGGGGACGAGAGTTCTTTACCCACATTACAGATTTTCTCATTATGAAACCGCATTCTAACCTTATAAATGATGGGGGATTTTAACGCGGTACTCGACCCCCCGAGTAGATAGGTCAACGCCAGCCAGGGGAAACACCAGGGCTCTCCACTGGAGGATATGATCATAGACTCCGAGTATTCGACGACTGGAGGGCGGGCAACCCAACATCAAAGCACATATAACTTATTCTTCAGTCCACAGGGCAATTCTCTCGCATAGACATGGCACTGATCTCTACGTCTCTGTACCACAGTGTCACTGACGCGGATATATTGCCAATAGTGATATCAGATCACGCTCCCATAGTAATATCCATGGGGGGACCATCCCTCTGCCTAGGGGCACGAGTCTGGAGATTTCCGGCCTACCTTTATCAGTCTGATGATTTCAGGGACTTTCTTAGGACACACTGGATGCAATTCCTGAAAGACAATGCGGTTCATGCGCAGAACTCCCCTCTTTTGTGGGCGACAGCGAAGGCGGTTATGCGCGGACATATCATTAGCTATGTTACCATGAAACTAAAGCGCAAAAAAAGAAATTTCAGGAGCTGCATTCCAGTCTACGTCACCATCAGAATAGATTCTCTGTAGATCCCTCGGCCGCAAATCAACAACGTTTCACGGGAAACACAAAACCTTTTGAACACGTTTCTCCAGGGGGAAGCTAAGGCCAACTTAAACTGGCAACGGAACCAATATTATCGCTGGGGTAATAGGATGGGCAAGATTCTAGCGAATGCAGCAAAACCGTGGCGTAGCAAGCCGCCTATTGCGGCAATAAAATCCGCCTCTTCAGGACATATCCTGACAGAGCATGGGGATATTGAGAAAGAATTTGTAGACTTTTATGAATCGCTTTATGGAGCAGATCCCTATGATGCTCAAAAGGTGACATCCTTTCTGGACAAGTTGTCCTTACCAGGGATTTCGGAGGAACAGAGAGCCCTTTTGGAGGCCGAGATTACAGAGGAAGAGGTGTGCGTGGGGGTGAGGGGGCTGGCGAATGGGAAAATCCCGGGGCCGGACGGCTTCCCAGCGGAATTTTATAAGATGTTAAGCGCAGAAATCTCCCCCCTGCTGGCAGGACTTTACAACGACATTTATCTCCGATCTAAGGAGGTAGATGCCTTTTACGACTCGCGCACTATACTACTGCTATAGCCCAAGAAAAACCCTACCTTGCTAACATCATATAGACCAATTTCTTTGCTGAATCAGGACTATAAGGTTTTAGCAAAAATTATGGCTGCCAGGATGCAAACTTTTTTGCCGACCATAATACATCCCGCACAGAATGGCTTTATAGCTAATAGGCACTCTACAAAAAACGTTAGAACAGCTATAGCGGCCATAGCGCAGGCGCGATCAGAGACGCACCCGGTGTCCATGCTTCTTAGCCTGGACGCCGAAAAGGCCTTTGACAAGGTCTCCTGGCCATTTCTGGATGCTACTCTCTCGGCGCGGATTTGGGAACCTCTTTGTCGGCTTCCTCGCGAATATGCGCTCCAATTCCACGACAACCTTGCTTATTAATAACCAGCTTTCTCCAGTTATAGACCTCTATAGAGGAGCTAAACAGGGATGTCCACTCTCACCCTTGCTATTTAACTTGTCCATAGACCCCCTCCTTTATCATATAACTCAATCACCACTGTACGCAGGTATTTTGTCCCCAGACAGGGAGCTCAGGGTCACAGCCTATGCTGATGACCTTCTTTTAATGATCAGGAACCCCAGGCAGAATTTAACTCCTATTCTGACTGATATGGTGGCAGCTGGATCCCTGTCTGGTTATACGATCAATGTGGACAAAAGCGAGGGTATGCTCTTGAAAGTCCCTGCTGAGCCGCTCTGGTCGAGATCCATCAGATCAATGGTGCAGCCTCGGCTTTTGAAAAAACCTAGGGGTATGGCTGACTAAACTTCAAATAACTTATATGCTGCAAACATGTCCAGATAATTCTGGTGAATTGGTGCAAACTATGAAAAAATGGGCCGAAACCTCCTGCTGTCCTTCTCAGGGGGATGTAATTTAATTAAAATGGTAGAATTCCCGCGCCTCCTGCACATTTTCACATGCTTCCGATATATTTGGCGGCCGAGGGATGAAAAGCTCATCAATGCGCAGTACAGACAATTCATATGGAACTCTAGGAAAGCCCGTATCCCTCTCATTGTGCTGCAACAGCGCCGACTGCATGGGGGCCTAGGATTTCCCAACATTCGCCTTTATAACTTGGCAGCCCTAGGTCGTTTTCTGACAGACTGGATCCAATCTACAACAGTCTTCACAGATAGTTCACTAGATCAGGAAGGGTTGCACGGCATATCGCTCATTTACTTTCCTACATTTTCCCTATGGGAACTCCCTCAGGGGGAAAGAAGATCAGCTGCTTTTGCCGGTATGGAGGGCATGGCGAAAGATTAGGCAACTTAAAAATTAACCCGGGTACTCTCCCTTTTTGTTCTCATACGTAACCCCAACTTCCAGGGAGGGAAGGCACAAAACACTTTTAGAAATATGGCACAAAACTAGGCGTACACCAAATAAAGCATTTAGTACATCCCGACACTAAACAGATGTATTCTATCCCAGAACTGCAAGGCCTCTATCCTATACCCCCGATTCCGTTCTTTAATTACCTACAGGTGTCTAGCTATATATCAGAGGTGAAGCGACACCTACAACCTGATGACTGGGAACACGGTTTTTGGGCCGTGTGTTTCTTAAACCCCCCACAAGACGACACACTGTCGGTCCCCTTATAAGTATCTTAGAAGGACTTGGCTATGACGGAACACGCTTTGGCCTAGCTAGATGGCAGGAAAGAGAGCTGACATCTCCCCAGCTACGATACTAAAGCACTAGCTGACACTTATAAATTTTTTGCCGGCTGCTAGGTACGTTGAAATGTTTATGAAGGGGCGCACAAATGCCTATCTTACACCGATTAGGGGCATCGTATGGGCAGATTCCAAAATTTCCAAAATGCTTCAAATGTGGATCGCCAGCAGCGGACCTATATCATTGCCTATGGGACTGCCCCTGATACGGGAGTTTTGGCTCCATATAACAGAGTAATAACCAATCCCAACGTGTCATTTGTCCTAGTTCTTTCATGGGCGCTGTTTGGTATTGTGAAACGAGAGGGACAAGAAACAACTAGGCGGGTAAAAAGGATACTACATGTCGTGGCAGAGGGACGCAAAGCTTTTTTTGCAGGTATGGCTTCAGCCCGTGAGTCCTACTCTGGACTTATTAAAAAGAAACTTGATTCCTAATGGCATGGACTGGGTAGAGGCCGCATTGCAGAAAGAAAAAAGGGTGAGGAAGTTCTTTGAGTTATGGGAAGAATATATACATACATTGCCGACGGATACTAAGGGTAATATAAAGCACTGTTTTGAGCCAACTTTATGGTACCAGGGGAGGCCAACTGGGAGGTGATGATCCAATAGATTTTGCCGACGGAAGGTGGGTTTTTAAGCGAGAACTATTGGTTCACTGGAATCTGCTCATAGAAGGTACAAAATTATAGATACTGGGATGGTAATATAGTGGCCTGCGAGAGCAAATGCGCCCGTTACATGTACTGGCGGGAAGGGGGGACCCCGCACCTGAGCTTAACGTTATAAAAAAAAAGGGAGATGAGACCACCGCAGCCTTAGAAGTTAATAGGGTTTTGATTTATTGTTGTTTTTACACAGTCGTAATCGAGCTGTAACGAAACTGGTAATTTGATATGCAAAAGACTGTGTAATGTTTACCATGTTTTTTTTGTTTGTTAGAAACTAGCAATAACAAAAAAAAAGAAAACAACATTGTCCTTGGCTAAATGATTATATTGTATTTTTGATATAATATTTTTTAATGGAAAGATTTATTATACTAATTGTAACTGCTGCTTCCATTTTGTATGTGTCAAGGATTGATGTTAAAAAAAACAATTAATAAAAAAAATACTTTAAAACTTATTCTGCTCACTTTAACAATAAGTCCCTCTAGAGTACTTGACCACAAGGGGACATAATCTTCAGTACACCTTTCTGCATTGTATCAGTAATACAGAAGGGTGTATAAAGATGGCGGTTCTATCACTTCTTGCCTTGGCTCTATCACATAAAATATCAATCAAGTACATTTACATAAAATATCAATAAAGTACATTTACGTTTGTGGCTGTAACTTTTAAAAATGAGGAACAGTTAGAGGGGTATGAATACTTTTTCAACCCACTGTACTGCTGGTAGTGGCCAGGGTTTTTAAAGTGTTCTGTTTTACTCTTTTAATGACAATAAATACATTTATAAAATAATTTGCAATGGATAGTATTGAAGGGTAGTTTTGCCTCAAAGACATTTGTTACTGTACAAGTACCTAGTATCCATGATTGGTGCGTTTAGGGTATGCTCCTGGACTTATTTGTGCAGAAAAACCCGTAATGTGACAAATGAGCTTTTATGGGTGAGCTGACCTCTTTTTTCCATTTTTTTTTTGTATTTATAACAGAACCATAAAAGGTATGATAAATCTGTTTTCAAATGAAACATAAAAGATCCCATTCTCTTACTTAAAAATCCATCATTAATAGCTCTGGAGACATCAATATTTTTTCAAATAGTATGTTCTCATTATTCTAGTAAAATACACTATATAAACAGAACCGAACTACAAACAGTATAACAAAAGCTTTGGAGAAATATGTACCTACATATTCATATTTAAGTTAAATGCGCAGTTTAAAAACAAATTTACCAAACCACAGTAAGTGCTTAGAATTACCTGTAGAAAGGGAAAAAAAGGATATTGGTCTCATGGCTGATTTCAATTGCGGTGTTCTGCAGACAGGCTTCCAAAAACAAGGCAGCACGATCAAAACACCTCATGCTGAAAAACAATGGAAACATTCTCTGACTACAAAAATAGAGCCAATATCCCTTGGAATGCAAACATCAAGCTCAGACTTAGATAACATGTTGTTCCCCAGCTGCTATTAGAGAAATATATGGAAAACCAGCAATACACTATACATCTGAATGACACTGCCAGAGTTGGGACCCCCAGCTATCATTTATGGCATATCCTATCTATAGGCCATGAATGTCTGAAGTGGCAATACCTCTTTAGAAAAAAAAAAGTGACATGTTACTTGTTTATGCAATTCCCACTCATATTCAACATGGAAAACCCTTTGGGAGCCAGGACGTAAATCAGCCCCATTTATCCATATCCAAAAACACAGAAAAATCTGCATTAAGAAAAAAGTGAAACATGCCGCAGAAATCTGAGGGTATCCTTCAGATATCTGTCACGTAATACATGGCATGTATTCTATCATCGGAAATATATGTTGTGTGAACCTACAATTAATGTCTGCTTCCTAACCACAACAGCCTATACCCATAGTCTTCTTGTCCCCCTCGACTATGAGAAAAATTTTTTTAAAGGCATTACTGTCGTCTTCTTCTCCTGCTGTAAACTCTCAAAGTAGGTAGATCACTTACACGTAGATATATCTTTACGTGACAATAGCAGCCAAATGTAGCCCAGGACTGTAAGGGCATGTCCCCACGGCACGGGTTTTCGGCCGGTTTTTTCAGGCGGTTTGCGGTTTTGCAGACCGACTGAAAAACCGGCCGAAAATGAGCACAAAGGACTTCTATGGAAAACCCGTGCAACAGTCCCCACTGCACGGGTTTTCCGTCCGGCGGTTTTTCCGCCCAAAAAACATTCAACATGCACATTCTTCCGTCCGCTTTTCGGACGGAATCTGTGCTTGTGAAGGGGGAGGGCTGTGCTTTTTGGGGACAGCTGCAAAACAGGACATATACCGGTCGGATAAACCGAACAGTATTTGTCCCTTACCGTGTGAACGCACCCAAAGTAATTTTTGAATTTCCTTTTTTTTCTTGATGTCCTGCACAGTAATAGGGCTGTTCAAAATCCACCTAGATCTCAGAAAACCTTTTACACATACAGCTAATTTGAGTACAGTATGGTATGAAATTCACAGGTTATTTTTTTGTCAATTTAAGACAGATTTACAGATGACAATATGTATTAGAATATAAAATGTAATCAGGTCTACAGAACAGAATAAAAAAAGTTTTCAAATGAGTTAGCTAAATAGCGGAGTTTACGGGTTTATGCCATCTTTCTTATGGGCTAGGGAGTAAGGAGGTTAATGCTAGTGTCTCTCGTAGTCTAGGTTTGTGAATCTACCGTGTAGCTTACAGCATGCTATGGGATTATATTGTATAGCCGTTGGATAAGCTAGCCTTTTTTTTGTATGTAATATTGCAGTCTTACAAATAATTTAAATAGAAAAAATAACTTTACCTGTGTAACATCTCAATGACTTTCTTAAAGCAGCCAAGAGAGAGAAGAACAAGGATCGCTTTGTATTTCTGGTTGATGTGTGGTGAACAGAGATGGTCAACCCAGCGCTTCATGACCTCAGCACATTCCTCTGGATTCAGTCGCACCTGAAGAATTAGGTTGAGTATTGTAAGCCTGGAATTGCACAATGTTTTGATGTATTTTTGCTGACTTTTTTGAAGCATTGTGGAGCAACTGTATTTTTCTTTTGCCCCCAAAAAGCAGGATTGTCTACAGACTTTTTTTTTTTTAGGGTAAATGCCATTTTAATCAAAAAGTTGCATGCTCTACACCAGACCTGCCCAACTTCGCGGGATGTGAGGGCTAGAACCGCCCAAGACCTGCCCCAAGACAGCCGGAAATGCCCCCTGGACCTCCCACCAATGCTCCCAAACCTGTTGCGATTTCCTTACACTGCTTCGGGGACTACCGCTTTGGGGCCATGTTTGCACAAACTCTGCCCCTTTGAGGTCCAGTTCACGGGCCACTAGAAATCATCGGCTGGGGTACAAGCAGCCTGTGGGCCATATGTTGAGCAGGCCTGCTCTAGACTGTGTTTTTTCCTATGCTTCTTTAAAGAAGGATATAAAACACCATTATGAATAATTTACAAAATGTAAGAAAATTACAAAAATGCCCCCAAAACCCTCCTATTCAGGTCTTCATGTTGCTTGAATTTTTTGAGACATGAACTTTCCTAACAATTAACAATATTCTACACAAAGTTGCTTCCAACTTCCGACAGGTCAGCTTTGCAGGAGGCAGCCCTGTCGTTGACCAATCTTCGTTTTCTTTTTATTTTCAACCTAAACTTGCAAATTAATTAAGACTCAGATTGCTAGCTGGTCAGGTCATTGAACTGATTGTCTTTCCTGAAGAAAAGTTTTAGCACTCTTTGCTTAATTAGATGATGCATTTTCACGCTGAAAAATTACTTCACCACACCATTTCAAAACATGAAAAACTGACTGCTGAAAATAATCCCACCGCGCATCTGTCTGCCCTAGTGCCGCTATACCAGGTTTATGCAGTTTATCTTGCGTTCCTCCCAGGCATGCTAGTACTATTGATTTCCCAAACACATTTGCTGGAAGTTTGTTCTGAGCATCTACCATCCTGTCAGGAAAATAATATTTTCTGACATTCCTTATGTTTTCTGACACTGCTTGTTATTGGGATTTTTAATACTATGAGAAAAGTGTCCAAAATGTCTACATACATCTGCCCTATCTCCCTTGGTCCTTTACTTGGACATATCTTTTCATTCAGCTGATGTTTTTACAGTTCTGTTACAGACATTTTCCACCTATTTGTTTTTATTTTTGTGCATATTGCGGTTAGGCTTTTACCTTCATGCTTTAATATCTTTCTTGCCTTATCGATATGTTTTATGTTGATAACTTTACCTCTATTTTAACTTGAACCAAGTTTTACACACAGGTGACTGGAAACAACAAACATCAACTAACATCTGTGTTTTATTTTGTAATGTTATAATCCTTTTTGCTTGAGGTGTGTTCAACGAAGCCAGAATGTTGTGTATTTGCTTTAGGGGGTGTTCACACAGCTTATTAGCAGGGCGTGCTTCAGCGCACAATTGCGCCAAGGTATGCCCCGCAAATAGGGCAAAATCATTACAGAAGTCCAGAGTAAAATCATCATCAGACGACAATGATTTTATGATCGGATTTTTTTGCCACAAAATGTACACCCATAAAAACAAGTGACCTGTCATTTTTTTCAAACAAGAAAAGAATGTGGATGGCAGCACCATGTGGGATAAAAAGCAGGAACTATTTATTCCATGAAGAGTACAAAATGCAACGTTTCGGCCCTTAAAGGGGATGTATCGCTTCCTTAGTTCGGCTGATTTACATTGCTCTCAGCTTCTCAACTCTGGAGATGCAGGGGCGTTTCTTCCCCTCCCAGCTGGTTGACATCATCCCCCCCTTCACTGTGCATGCTGCCCCCGAGACTCCCCCTCCCCCCCCCCACGCCTCTTTGCCTGAATCCACATGTCACTGTGTCTTTCCCTATGCAGTCTTGTTTTGTAAGAGCTGTATACATACCACAGGCTGCATTCAATCTAGACTGAGCAACTGAACTCTTCTCCTGTCACAGCTGGAGGTGTGTTACGGCTTTCTACGAACAGCACAGATCACCCTTCTATGCAGGAGAGTTAGGCACCGGGACAAAACGGTTATGTTTTCTCATTGTAGAATCTGTTGCAGTCTGTTGCTGCTGGGTGTGGAAAGAGAAAATGCTACGGCCCCTAACTCTGAGTCAGGCAGGGATCGACACAAATTGTGCTATTTCCTGATTGTGTAAGCCCTTCAGTGTAATTCTGTTTCTTCTGCCTGTATAAAGTGAAAATGTGACGATCCCTTACTCTGAGTGACGGACACAGTTCTGTGAATCGACCCGGGAGCTGTACAGAATGTAAATGAGCTCTCAGCTAGTGAAATGCAAGGATGAGGGATCTGGAGGGATTCGACCAGGACTGGATATCAGTGTAAACAAAAACACAAGATAAGGAATACTGTGGATACAAGACAGCTTTGCTAATGACATCAAATTGCAAAGTTGCTTGTTTTCACTGTCCCCTTATTCTGAAGACCATTTAATGAAATGATAAAACCCCTTTAAGCTATGGCCTTTTTCAAGCAGCATAAATTACAAACACATCCAGGCACATATATATTAGAACACAAGAACCTCCCACTCCACATATCAATAAATAATGTGTTCTACAACAACATTAATCATACATCAAATGTGTGAACAAACATTCATAGGTTTCATAGAGTGACAGATAACTCTAAAAACCAATAATATTACCAGAACGGGAACCCTCGGCTGACTCTAGGCAGGGAAGAATAATCACTCAATGAATGTAAGTTTGCGGCGTTCTCCTAAGTGTACGGCGCATGACCGCAAACCGGGCGCCGACATAAACATGGAGACAACGGCTTCACTACTACACAGTGCACATTTGATGTATGATTAATGTTGTTGTTGAACACATTACTGGTTGATATGTGGAGTCGGAGGTTCTTGTGGTCTAATATATATGTGCCTGTATGTGTTTGTAATTTATGCTGCTTGAAAAAGTCCATAGCTTAAGGGCCAAAACATTGCATTTTGTACTCTTCATGGAATAAATATTTCCTGCTTTTTATCCCACATGGTGCTGTCGTCCACATTCTTTTCTTGTTTGGCACTCTTGGTGTTGAGTTGAAGGCTTGCACACCTGGTGGACTGGCTATTGCCCAGATCGTGGATGAATATCCATTGTGGAAATTTGGTGCTGCTCTCATTTTTTGTTGGTTTTCCTGTCATTTTTTTCAGACACTTATGTGCTGAGAGATAGGAAGCATACAAGTCAAAAAGCCGGCTCACGTTGAAAGCATGTATTTTCAACGTCAATGATGGCGTATTGCGATGCGTATCTGTGTGTGCTGCAATATGCTGTGTGAACATAAACTAAAAAAAAGAAAAGCTCCATAACTTTGCAAACCTTTACAAAAAGTTGTTTCACTTTTTTTCCCAACACCTCTTAAATTAAGTATTGCTGGTAGGAAGAACAATTTCATATATAAATGTATGGATCATGGCAGAAGCATTCATTTACTTGGCTGCAATGGCATAAAGGTCACATGACCATGTTATCCAGTGACAGATGTAGGTTATGTTATAGTTAGTCTTATAGAGACTGAACAATGGAGTCTCTTTATTCATCATCACAACCAAATCCATATCACTTTGGATAAGTGATGGCTGCAATTCTCTGACCTCCAAAGAATCTTGTGGTGATACAAGACTAGTTCACAGTAAATGTGGGAGGTATTAAGTCCTTAATAACAATGAGGATTGCAGCCATCTGTAAGTGACCTCACATCGATTATGTTATTTATTACTCTTCTGTATATACCGGGGTTGTGTTCTTGTCTGCAGAACTAACCTTCGCGAGCCAGGCTGCATGGTTCCATTCATTATATGTTTGCAAGTAGCGACAGGCATCTGCAGCCTTGTCTATAAGGCAAAGCAGCTGCACCCCCTCTGCATGAAGGAGAAACAGTTAAGTCAGACATCATATAGACAGACAATTTAAGACTGTTAGTTCTGGTGTCCAAATATATTGAGCTTTTTCTCTTTAGACATTTTAACTTGTTTTTTAGACTGCAACATATAGAGCATCATCTCCAAAATTTAATACAATTTGTATCTATTAGGACAAATATTTTTTCCCCCATTAATAGGGGTCAAAACGTGCTGTGAATAGGACTTTGTTGGTAGTAACTGATGGGCTACCTAGAAAAAGGTATTCTTACATATACCCCAGTGGAGCCAAAAGAATCTATATGGCTTTATTTCCCAAATGTACATGTTTTATGTATCAGACACAAAACCCATATACAGTTATTAAATAGAAACTCTCCTAATACTACACATATAACATCGCTTTAGGATACCAACAATCATCAGGATCAATAATTATTTTCCATTCAAATGATCATGATCCATTGTTTTCAGTTGCCCCTTTTAGATGTTTTAACCTGAGTAAACCATGAGTGTAAGCATCTGTCATCTGCATGTATTAGAAGTCTAACCAAGTTGTCAATTTGGAACCTACATAGTGGTAAGGAAAATCTACAATGCTCATTTCCAATGCATTTTACTCCAAAAGTCATGTAAACTTTCTTACTGTCACTATAAGGCTATGTTCACACGGCTTATTTTGGGACGTATTTCAGCCCGTAATTCGCGCCGTACTGCGCGAATTACAGGCTGAAATACGTCCCGGTCATTACGGTAATCCACAGTTCTCATAGAGAACTATGGATTACGTCTCCTCTCCCCACTCGCACAATACGCAGAGTGGGGAGAGAAGTGACATGCTACTTATTCACAGCGTATACGCGCCATGGATAATGCATGTCTATGGGGCTGTGAGCTACCGGCCCCCCGCCCCTCTCCCGTACACACGGCGTAATTGCGGGGCGAAATACGTCCCGCAATTAAGCTGTGTGAACATAGCTTAAAGGGACCGTACTCCCACTAAATAAATAACACACACCACAAAGATGACTGCAGAATATCTACTACTAAGATTCCAAGTTCAATCACTGTCATTCTCGCTTCAGATGACACATGAATACTATCTGCTGCTCTTGTTTAAAGAAACCCTGTGGTCTCTTTTGATTTGTGACATCTCCTGATATGTCTGTATTAATTAATTCTGGAGCATCTTCTCTTATATCTCTGTGCTGTTCCTCTGTTATTCCTCCTAGAAATGTATTGCTAAATCTGTAAGATGGGTGTTACCATTCCAGTTTTCAAAAGGGAGTGTCCCTGCACACACTCAATGTAACGGTGATACCACCATTATAATAATAGCTGGTGGGGTACTCAATGGGAGGGTTGTAAGTTTCAAATAAGGCACTGAAAGTCCATGACCCAAAATGTAATCAGCAGAAACACGTTTTATTTTCCATACACACAGACTGCTTTATCCATTCACTTACAGTGCATAATGTTGACTCTCCAAAAATACAGTTAAAGCCACAATAAAGACCTAGTAATCCAGAGTAATAGACGTTTTGGCCTCAAGTTAGCCCTTCTCATGTCATATTGGAAGAATGAACAGGGGATCTGGAAGCTCATGGCACCAGCACAGCCACTCAAAAACAAGTATTTATTAAACCAAAAGATGTCATAGGATCTTTTTACATCACTATATATACTATTATCTTCTGCCGTGCCTGCAGCTCCCACTATTATTTATATGGGGTCAACTGTGGTTGTGTAAAAATTATAAACTAAGGCTATGTTCACACGGCTTAAAATGGGCCGTATTTCGGTCCGTAATTACGCGCCGAAGTGCGCAAATTACGGGCTAAAAACGGCCCATTCATTACGGTAATCCACAGTTCTCATAGAGAACTATGTTTTTACGTCCTCTACCTGCTCGGCGAATTTGCCGGGCGGGGAGATAAGTGACATGTGAATTACCAGCAGCGTATACGCGCCGCTGGTAATACAAGTAAATGGGCCGGCGAAGTGCCGGCCCCCCGCTCCCGCCCCCACGGCGTAATTGCGGGGCGTAATTACGTCCCTCAATTAAGCTGTGTGAACATAGCCTAACAATCATCCCAAAGTTTATAAGTTTATATGATTTTAGGGGTAAAACGCACTGGCAATTGGCTTTGTAGTCTTAAGTGGCTAATTTGTTGTTGCATCAGGATTGTGAGAAATTTCCTATGCACAGATATTAGTGGAAAAATGTGTAGTTTACTAAAGGTTGTTCGGGTCTTTTTTACTGCTGCAATATTAATAATAATAAAAAAAAACAACCCTATACTTATCTTTGTATTCGCCTCCCCTCTAGTGCCGATGCTGCTAGCGGTCTCCCTCTTCTATTTACTTCTGGCTGCTGGTGGTCTGACTGTCATTGCTACAGCCACTGATTGGCTGCAGTGGTCTCGTGAATTGCCTGACATCTGCAGCAATGGCGATTCGATCATGTGCAAAACAGAACGGGGGAGACGTCAGCGTCCGCACAGGAAGGGAGTTGAGCACAAAAGTACGAGGAGTTTTTTTTAATTTTTTTTTTTGGGCCGGCAAAAGAAAGTAAAGGGTTTTTTCCCACAAAGGATGTGTATTTGCCAGGGTTTGGGGGTTTGGCGCTTCCTGCCGTAATTTTCATTCATTTCTATAGGAGCTCCCGAATACAGACGAACAAGCACACTCAGCTACATTCGGCAGCTCCCATAAAAGTGAATAGGGAGGACGTCCGCAAGCGCCAACCTCTTCATTCTCAGGCATAGTCGGCTCGCAGCTAGCTTAAAGTCAACTGACCCTAGACATGCCTTTGTGGAAAAAACTGCCTTTAAATTTTAAATTTTTAAAAAAAAAAAACAAAAAAAAAACCCCCCATAAACATAAAAAACAGGGCTGAAACTCGGGGGGGGGGGGGGGGGGGGGGGGGGGGGGGGGGGGGGGGGGTGGGGGGGGGGGGGGGGGGCCCCCCCCCCCACCCCCCCCCCCACCCCCCCGCCCCCCCCCCCCCCCCCCCCCCCCCCCCCCCCCCCCCCCCCCCCCCCCCCCCCCCCCCCCCGCCCCCCACCCCGCCCCCCCCCCCCCCCCCCCCCCCCCCCCACCCCCCCCCCCCCCCCCCCCCCCCCCCCCCCCCCCCCCCCACCCCCCCACCCCCCCCCCCCCCCCCCCCCCCCCCCACAGGGATAAAAAAACTTGGCACCAAACCCTTCAGACCCAAACAATTTGGGGCCCCCCTTTTGGGGCCACAACATTCGGGGGAAAACACCCCCGCAAAACCATTTTGGGAAAACCCCCCCCTTCAACAAACCCCATGAAACCCCAACCCCAGGGGAACAAAACCTAAGGGCCCCCATTTGGGGGGGAAAATCCCCAAAACGTCGGGGGGAAAACCCCCGAAAACCATTGGGAACCCCAAATTAACACACACACACCAAAACCACCCCGGGAACCCCACAAAAACAAAACCACAACCAAAACACCACATCAGGGCACCACAACTCAGCCCCACACACACTCAGACACACCCCACATCAGGGCACCACACACCTTTAGAAAACACACACTCAGACACACACCAATCAGACACCCCACAAATCAGACAACCCAAACCCAAAAACCACCCGGGCACACACCCCCTCAGGAAAAACACAAATCAGGAAAAACCCTCACCACCCCCAGGAAAAACCCCAAAACCACCCGACCACACACCCGCCAGACCCCCACAACCCACTCAGACCACACACTCAGGGCACACACATCAGGAAAAACACAACATCAGGGCACACACACTCAGGACACACCATCGACACAAAACTCAGACAAAAAGACACCACTTCAGACACACACACTCAGAACACACACTCAGAAAAAAACACACTCAGGGAAAAACTCAGTACAGTTTACATTCATGAAGATAAATTTCTGTTTCCCTCCCTTTTTTCATACCCTTGTCCTTGTCTCTGGGGGGTCCTCACTCACTAGAGACCTGCAGGATGTGTGTACCTGTGGGAGCTGCTGAAGCCACGAGGACAGGACACTGCAGCTGCAGGAGATGCTCCGGAGCAGAGATCACCGCAGGGGGCGGAGCCTCTCACTGCCGGTCAGTGTGCTCCGGATCTTCCTGACTCTGACAGTGTGAGCAGCTGGCGCTCCCTCCTCCCTCTTCAGCCCTGTCATCTCCCGCAGTCGCCTCCCTCCCTCCCTGCACCTAGCAACCATCCTGAGCACGGACACACAGCTCCATAGACCGTCGTTGCTGCAGGCCCGCAGCCTGGAGCCGGCGGTCTGAGACTCGGGGCACAGGCAGCTTTGTTCAGGGCTTGTGCCCCGAATAAACCTTCCTAGCGACGCCCCTGCTTAGCACAATTAATAAGGTGAATATAGAATTTTAAAGTCTTACCTGCCAGTTTCCCATTGGCGATCATGTTTGTTGCTACCAACTTAATTGTGCTCTGGGAGGGTCCAGAGGAAGTGACTGTGGTAACGAGGCATGCCTTCAAGGAATCGCAGTAATACTGTGGGTTCTCAGCACTGGTTTCTAGAAGTAGTTGGACAGCTCGGTCTGTCTGTAGAGTACATATGCAAATTTACTTGCAGAAAATAAAGCAAAAGTTGCCTTGTTCATAGTGATCTCTGCAGAAACAATCTGACTGCTAAAGGATTATTCCAGCCACTAACACCTATCCATAGGAGTGGTTCAATTGAGCAGACGGCAGGCAAGCTCACTGCTGTTTCATATAGTTTTACTGGAGGTACAGAAACTAATGAGCAAGCTCATCCTCCCATAGACTTTTATGTAGCATCAGAATATCAGGTGATGGAGCAAGATAGGGGTCTGGTTTTTACATTATAATGAACAGTAGAGGTCCTACTGGTCGTCCCCCCATCAATGTAATATTTATCACCTATCCTATAAATAGGTGATAGATGTTAGTGAAAACAATAGTAAATGAGACCTATAATGCAGCTGCGCTTGCTTTCTTGCATTTATTTAAATTTCAATAGTTTAGCATACATCGACGTTCAGTCATCATTAGTCTACATAAAGTCCTTGAAGGATAAGAAACAAGTGGTGAATATCAGGTAAATACCTTGTAGTGTCTTATGATTCCATAAGATAGCAGAGGAGCAGCTCGGACAACCGACTGAGCGTTGCACAAATGCAACGTTTCGAGGAACTCCGCCCCCTTTGTCAAGCATGCACGCTGTTTTCGTTCACTTCCTTTTATGTGTTATAACCATTAACTCTTGCAATACTGAACTATTTTAAAAACACTCTAAAATGTAACGCCTCATTAAGTTCCTTTGGGCTTTTGGAATACATTTTAACTATCCAATAAGCCTCTTTTTTAAGAAGATTCTTTTTTATATGTTCTGTGTTGTTGCCTTTAATGCCTTCTAATATACACCATCTAAGTTCAGATACATTATGTTTTTGTTCAAAAAAATGTCCGAGCTGCTCCTCTGCTATCTTATGGAATCATAAGACACTACAAGGTATTTACCTGATATTCACCACTTGTTTCTTATCCTTCAAGGACTTTATGTAGACTAATGATGACTGAACGTCGATGTATGCTAAACTATTGAAATTTAAATAAATGCAAGAAAGGAAGCGCAGCTGCATTATAGGTCTCATTTACTATTGTTTTCACTAAGACACAGGGCAAGAGAGGAGGCCCTTTGTGTGACCTGCTAACAAGTGGAAGTGAATGTTTATTAACAAGCGGAATTCTGTTTATAATAGGTGATAGATGTTGACAATTGAATCCCTACGGGCTTGTTCACACGACGTTTTTGTGATCCGTTTTAGGGACCCCGTTTTAGGATCCGCAAAAGGGAACAAACAATTGTCAGTGGGATTAACATTGAGTTGAAGGGCAAAAGGCATCACTTTTCCCAGGGGAGATCGTCGATGCGTTTTTTGGAGCTCTTCTGCATTTGCCCCTTTTCCATCCGCTTTAAAAATTTGGACATGTCAATTTTATTGCGGTTTACGCAAGTGAAACCCCTAGGAAAAAGGAGCCGCGCATTTGCCAAAGCGCCCCAAAAACTCCGGGCAGTATCAGCTGCGTTTTGCACCCTGAAACGGATGCGAAAACGCCTGGGAGAGGGAGGGGACGGGGAGGGTGTGCGGGGGGGGGGGGGAGGGAAGGGAAGGGGGGGAAAAGAAGGGGGGGGGAGAAAAAAGGGGGGGGGGGGAGAGAGAGAGAGAGAGAGAGAGAGGGGGGGGGAGGGGAGGGGAGAGAGAGAGAGAGAGAGGGGGGGAGAGGGAGAGGAAGAAGAAGAGAAAGAGGAGGAAGAGAGAGAAAAAGAGGGGGAAACGCTCCGGGGGGCGGGGTGCGTCGCAACCCCCGAATAAGCATTTTTTAAAACGGAACAAAAAAATTAACCAAGCTGCTTTTGCGGGTCCGCTTTGGGGCGCTTTTTAAGTCCAAAACGGCCGTAAAAAAGGATCCAAAACGCCGTGGAACAAGCCCTACAAGTTCATGTTGTACTATTTGTAGTGGTTTTATTTGAATGGCTTTTTAATGGTTGTTTTAAAGCCTTTCCAAATTTTTATAACATTTAAAACCCTGATCTCTCAATTAATCAGGGAGACTTCACTTGACTTTATAGTTTTCTCATGGCCGTTAATTTTTTTCCAGTCTCATCACAATCACAATGGTTAGTTTTAACCTGACCATATACTGGGAAAAAGCATGATACTACTTTCTGTACCTACTTCTGATGTATTTAAAAATTTGGTTTCTGTTGCACTTGTTGACCTCCCTAAGAAAACAGCTGGTCCCACACTTCCTTTTTAAAAGTTAAGCTGGGAAGCTTACCCTTGTAAAAAATTCATCCAACGGAATTTTTGCAGTCAAAAATAGAAACAAATTGAAGACAAAATAATCAGCGATATATTCAGATACCTGATTGTTAAAGTCACACAGAAAATCCACATTAGGTCCAGTTATAGATACAGCTTATGGTTGGCCCCATTAGTGGTATGCCTTGAGGGTTCCAATGATTGACAGCTCTCTGTAGGCAGACTCATACATAGCAGGCTGCCACACACTGATAACACCGTGCACTGGACCCTTAATCAAATAGACGAACTTACATTAAAAAATTTTTGGGTTTTACTAAAAAAATCCTAAAACCTATATAACAAACTGATGAACTCTTCCAGCTCTAGAACATGCTGCTGGGGTCACATGGATGTTAAGTGGAAAAGGTTTCCCCTTTTAAAACAATGTCGAAACCCCCTTTTCCAAAAACCGGGTTTTGTGAAACACTTGTCGCTTTTGTAATTGCACAGATCTCACAGTTCCCAGACTGAAAGCAGACTCTGTCATGGGTTCAGGGATAGGTACACTAAAGGAACAATTAAGTTCAAGATACAGTGCTATGAGAAGGGAACTTCTGGGCACTGTGTTTTGCAAAGGATGGGACAAACAGGGGCCCACTGTCCTCTTAAATTATCCTTTCTTGCCAGGAATCATGGGTATATCCTCTATATTGGTTTTAGGAGTGACAGTATAATCAGTCGGCACAGCACTCTCGAAACATCTGTTGCGCCATTTGTATTTGTGAAAGTAATGTTCGAATACTAAGCGCGACATGTATGATTTTTGGCCTTTTTAAACGCCAAATTTCATGCACATTAAAATAGCATAGAATGCGCCTGATTTATGAACCCGCTTTAAAGCGGGTCATAAATCAGGGCATTCTAGCACTTGTATGACATTTCTGGCTCAGGTATACCACTTTGAAAGTGGTCTACCTGTTCCAGCAGTAATGTGCCTAGAATTGCTGTAGCAAATCTATAAATATGTAGCTTCGCTACGGCTCTAGAGCGCCCCGCTTCCTGCACGCCCCCGAAATCAGATGCATTACAAAGTGCCGCGGGCACTCTGTAATGCGCCTGATGATGGCGTATGGGAGGCTTTTCAGTAATGCGAACAGGTCTGCGCTTGATGTCTGGCGCAACCCCATTCATACATGTCCCCCTAAATGTCTCTTTTAGCATAGAGGTTATCATCTATTCAAATGTTCGCCTTTTATCTTATTTTTCAAAATGTGCTTACAAGAATTTAGAAAATAAGAGTAAACCGCAGTTACAAAAGATTTACATGGCTGAATAAACAGATTTAGATTGATTCAGAAACCTAAAATGCGAAAATCACAAGAGTTATCCAAATCTGGACAATTTTTTCTCAGGGTCAGCTAAATATTTTTATTTTAGAATTGAGAATAGGAAGGGGAAATGATATCTGAATATATTGTATATTTATCAATATTTCTGCCAAATGATTACTTACCGTTTTGATGATTTATTGCAACTTATAACATGTTTTCTACATATAAAATAAACACTAGTGCTCACAAGATGGGACACTCATTAGACCATTGCGTTTTATTCTGGGTCAAATTAAACAAATTAAATTTGAAAATACT